>JAQFZP010000201.1:0-48192 GCA_034695745.1 Geophilus truncorum | reverse complement strand
TGGCGTTAAGTGTAGATGTGTGTCGTTATTACGAGTGTCAACGTGGAGTATAAGTTTGCAGAACACAGATAACAATTTATCAAAGAGTAATTAATATTTGCAGATTTAGTTGCAAGACATTTCGCACTTGCGAACGCGAAATCGCCACTTTGCAGCCAATCATACCAGATGCGAATCGAATCTCACAGTGGCATCACATTGTTGTTCATTGCGATTTACAATCGCGTTTGCAAAAATACTTGAAGCAAGCACTTAGAAAATCAAGTTGTCAAAGTAGTTTCTGATTGATGCGAATCGGAAGTGACGTCACAAATTTGATCATCCTACGTCTTTGCGACGTAAATCGCGCCTAGTGTGTACCCACCATAAAAGAACACAACAACTACACAACTTGATAAATTAAAAAAAAAAAATTAATAGAACCAGGCAAAGTATCTGTTAATTTTTCCTCTGTGGGTGTGTGAAGAAAAAGCATGCAACAAAACCAATGGTTTACTGCTCTTTCCAGCCTTCAGTTGATCACAGTGGTTAGTTTACATTGTATTGTCCATTGTCCATTGTCTTTAGTACAAACTTTATTTCAACTTCTCACAGCATCTAACTATTTACTACCGTGCCGTATTTTTGCGCATATAAGACGCCAGTTTTACATGGGGGTATGTAAAAACGCATGTAGGCCGCCACATATCAAAGATGTGAACAACTAAAAGGCAAAATTTAAACACGTCACCCAAAAGCTTTTTCTAAAGACACTTTCGTGTGTTCTTATTATTAAGGATTATATAGGATTTCAACACACACAGCTTAAGTAGTTGGATAAATAAATAACTTAAGTTGATCCATTCGTCAAACGACAACTGGGATTGTGATCCGATTGTGCGTCATTTACATGCCGTGTTCGCTTCGGCCGGCCTCAGCGATTCGCTGTAACGAGGCCCGTGTCTTCGGAGTCGAGTGTCGATCTTGAAATGAAATAAAAAGGAAAGGAGGAGAAAAGGGGTTTCTATCGATCGACCGGAGGGCTGCGACTTCTTTAATGGAGATTAACCAAGGGCGGCGTAACGCGATTATGAATCGCATCGGAAAACCATTCTACACAAATGTGCACGGCGGACATCGGGACCAATCAAAATGGCGTTCGCTCTGGGGTAATGAAAAGAAACATTATTTATCCAAATTAAAGAAACCATGAGACGACAGCGCTGGAATTGGATTAGATCCGAAAACTGTTTAAAATTAGCATTGCAATTTAACCGAAGCCCCCAAAGATGAGCGGAAGAAGTCGTTGCCAACGGCAACCGACAATTCTGTCGGAATGGAGCACGAAACCATAACCGCAGTTGACCTCGAATGACCCCGGCTTATTATCGATTGGACGATTGGAGGAACCGCAGTTAATGCGAAAATGAGAGATGCCCTTTCGAACCCACCCTTGTCTCATCACCCGCATGCTCAACCCTTTAATCCTCTTCGGACGCTTCACCACATTTCATACAATTTTCGATTTTACTGCCGCAATCAAAAACAAATTCTGGTGGTCATCGATGCGACTAAAATCATCCTTAGAATGAATATGCTCTTAGTGACAAAGGTTTAATTTTAAACTTTTATAGGTCTTTGTATGTAAATTTAAACGCGTTTGACCAGTACACCAATTATAGAGAGTTGAAAAGATTGACCTTCCTTTTGTTTTGGTGTGCACTTAGACATGCAATGGCTTAATCTTTGATGAAAGTATTGTACAATGTACAAACATTTACCACGTTAATAATACCGTATTTTCTCAAATAACGCTTTGGTCGCAATTAGGGTGATGGGTCTCGGTTAAGGTGCCTTAAAGGCATTAAAAACATTAAAAATGCACCTTTTTGATTATGAACAGAAACGTAAAGTGGGCTATAAGAGTGTTTTAACATTGTTTATAGCAACAACAATGCTAAAATTAGTCTGAAACACCTTTAAAACAAAGATAAAAATACAGGTATGATAAAATTCGAGAAAATGTAAATTTAGCAAATAAACTGCTCATGCGCTATTTGAGAAAATATTTAAATTTCAATCTTACTTTTGCTAGTTATTGACTTAATTACACTGTCATACTTCGTGAAAACAGCAAATAGAGCTTTAAAACCTAAAAAATATAAAATCCAGACTTTTATTATTAAGAGTGTTTGAGAAGAGCCGGGTGCCAGCTTTTCTATTGACTTGTAAGAGTAAGCATTCTATTCTTAGCTAGTCTCATTTTTCAACTTAGGTAAATATTAGCATCAAGGATATTGATATTGATCTAATATGAAAAAGAGGTTGCTTCAAAAAGTGGATAGTGGTGAGCAAAATGAAAATTCAAAAGACAGTTATGCAGTCATATTGCAGGTGAAGAAGTCAAGGTTAGAATATCTGCTTCAATTGCTTAAAATTCAGAGAAAATACTCCCATGTTGTGGGAATCATTTGTAAAACATCGATGCAAAATTGTTAGTGGTAAGAACTAGAAATTTTTCTTGCTGAAAATGTTGATCACGCAGAAAATTGCTCTTTAAAGTTTTGTAACATAAAGTACGATATTATGTTTGAAAAAAAAAAATAATAATAATAAAAATTATAGAAATATTGTCAACAGTTTGTTTTCACATGCAGTTTATATTTCTTTCATTAGGATTTTGTTTCTCTTTTATACACAAGATCAATATTCATTCATACTTAGGCACAATTAAAAATTAAACCGACACGACAAACGGGAAATGAAACCCAAGATGGCTTTGTTTGCAGCTTCGATCTCTAACCAGATTACTGAAAAGCCAGCTTAGCAAAAAGAGAATGTTTGCATAGAATAATGCATTGAAAACACTGCTGAAAGTTAAACAACACATAAGAGTGAAGTAAAAGTTTGTCTTCATTTCTTGTATGATTCTCTCATCTATTCCTCATCTAAACTCTCAAAACCAAGTACCGTATCTTTAAAGCTCTCAAAACCACTCAGTATATGTTGAAATTATAAATTAGTACAAGGTAAAATCATTTTGTTTCATTAACTCGGCTGTTGAAATGCTGAAATTCACGTGCGACAGTACGAACTACGATTAAGATTGACGAAGACGAATAAAAAAATGTACAGCCGATAAGAGAGATATTTTAGTCAAAAGTGAGCCGTGCGTTAGCGTCAAAACATATTCGCGTGAAACTTTCCCCTAAATCAAAATTGACGTTATTATTCGAGGGCAAGCTAAAGGCGACGGCTTTCGATCGCTGTAAAAAGAAACGCTTTTCAGCTCACTTTTGTTATAGTTCCCTGATCCGCCAATAGAAGACGTCGTCAATTAGAGCCAATTATTCGCTGCTCGGAGGCAAATTGCACCCCCTCTTCTGAGTGTGCGGAAATTTAATCAAGTGGCGCGAGCGTTTTCTCGGATGCCAATGATAAATTAAGAGCGGGCCCTCCACACAACGAACGGATGGAAAGATAGAACATGTCCACTCTGGAGGATCGCGTTCGACAAGCCGAAAAGGGTGGAGGAAGAGAGGGCGTTTAATGGCGACGCAAACAAACAAAGAAGGTGTCGCAGGGTCAATTGAGACGCCAACTCGTCACCAAATAGTTTGGCCAGTGGCCAGACACAGTTGTGGGGGCCCTCAAAATCGATATGGAAGACGCGGAGCGAAGCTGGTGTAGCGAGGGCTTCCCTGCAATCACCACATGCCGAGCAGTGAAGCACCAGGCGGAGCTTTCGGGATTCTTATGAAGAAAATGATAAAAAAAAAATATCGATTGATTAAAAACCACGTTTTCAATTTATTTCTAACATCGATCGCTGGGTGGCGCTGCGAGTAAATAGAACTAGAAGGGGGAAGGAGGAAAAATAAATACTCCGGTGTCTAGAGTATGTTTTGTAACGGACCAAAAAGCGTAATTGGAAATTCTTTCTCGATATTTACAACTGTTTACACAGGCTTTTAATGAAGGATAATTTGCACGCATAGCTCAGCTGGAGTTCCCATGATGCTTTTTTTTTTAAATTTCAACGTGTTTTATCCTCTGTTAACCTCTGTGAAAGGCTCCTAGGATAGAATGATGCAATTCTTCCAGACCGTGGGCCAGCCAAGACGCAAACGCATCGACTTTTTTTTTGGAATGGTGTGAGGGTTGGAGGCACCTTTAAGATCAAACGTTGACAATTTATTTACAGTTGCGCAGTGGAATTTCCTGAGGGGTGTAGGAGTTCATTGCAGAAACAAAGCAAAGAGACAGTTCTAATAATGGTGATGTTGCTTGATCAATGTTACTGAGATGTTTGGTTTTTTTTTGGAAGTGGTGGGCATTGAGTAGGGGTTAGATTACAAATTTCTTACTTAGAAAGTATTTTTTTTAGGTGTGTGTTTGTTGTTGATATGGAATAGGCATATTATGTATGGTATATGGTCTATCTTCAATGTGCATTTTTGGGAGTGGATAAAGAAAGTCAAGAATCATTTAAAAAAAATTTGATGAGACTAAAAAAAAAATCTTTATAAATCTTCAATATCTTGAATTTGAAAAATAAAATATTTAATAAATCCATATAAATCTTTCTAAACTAATATAAATGTTTAAAAAATCTTTATGAATTTTAATAAATCCCTAAAAAAATATGTCAATGATTTTTTTTTTTTATCTATAAAGCACATGGTTGTCACATGGCAGCCATCTTAAAATGACATCATTCATTTTCAAAAGTTAGGAATTCTTCTGGTGACACCACAACATTATGGAAATTCAGAATAACCAATCAGAAATGACAGCTAATAATTATTATTTAGTATGTCCTCAATTTTTGAAATTTTCGCGAACACTTGGAACTAGTGTTAAACAAATGGACATTTTGTCTTCCAATTTCACTTTCTGTACATACGATAACTAAACCAAATGTTATTGGAGAGTTGATATTGTTTTGGTGATTATAACACATTTGTTTTATATTTAATATTTGGAATTTATCAGTAAAATACACCAAAAGGGTTTGCACTCAAGAGTTTCTCAAGTGTAGGGTTCAACGTTTCAACCACCGAGTTTGTGGTCATCATCAGGAACTGATGAAACGTTAAACCATACACTTGAGAAACTCTTGAGTGTAAACCCTTTTGGTGTACTTTACTGATAAATTCCAAATATTAAATACAAAACAAACGTGATGTTTGGGGATTTGGTCAACACAAACAAAAGAAACAACAAAAAACGAATACTTTTCATCTAAAAAAAAAATCCAATATAAGTTATTATTACATAAATGAGAGCAACATTCACTAGTGCACTTCACTAACTTTGTGATCATTGACAACAATTTCACTCTAATTGCACTTCATCGGTCTCTAATTCCAGCATCAAGTAGCAAGTCTATTACACGATTACGCTAATAGTATTATACGCGAACAATCAATTGGACTGATATCCGCTGATAAATGGACCGCATTCGTTAAGTTGACCTCTTATTAATTTCTAGGCCGCCAGACGCATAATTCTGCTAATCGGATTAGACGCGAGGCCAACAGAAGGACGGACGTTCGAGTCTCTTCGCAGCGCGGATCGATGAGTCGGTGGGATGAGTCACGAGCTCAATGGTCAGGAAAGACACTCAGGTGACTGAAGAAAACCTGAGCTGCTGATCGAATGTCTGTTCAAAAGCCAGCAAGCGTGACCTGCACACCGCCACCGGCGGGGACCGGCGTCCATTTTATGGATTTGCACCTCCGATGACCGTTGGAGTCGCGAAGTTTGCGAGAAAGCTTCTTTTTCCACCATTGGGCAGCTTTTGCAGTGTAGTGGCGATAGTGGCTCTTGGCTGTGTCAAGGTACTTATTTTAGCCACTTGGGTTGCCTTTTGTGCTGGTAACTTATTGGTTATAGCTGAGGTGAATAAAGATTGGAAAGCGGTACGTACCGTAGTTGTCGAAATGACACTAACTAGTAGCGAAAAGTGCAATAACTTTTCCGGTGTGATGAATGTGTGTAAAATTGTGAAATATTTGATGTGGAAATGAGTTAAAATTGATCTCTAAAATGATCTTTCAGTTGAAATATGACAAATTTTAATGTTTTTTGAAAAAACAGTGTTGAGTTTTGTCATTAGGGTGCAGCGTAATGTGATTTTAGTTCCAAGAAATGTTGTATGGTAATGGCTTTGTGAGTCGCCTGAGCACATGACTTTAGTTTTGCAAAGTAGGTTAATTCAAACATAAAAAGATAAACCTAACACCTTTAACAAACAATTTTTATTCTTTGCGCACTACCACACAAGAAATGTACCAATTCAAGAGTCATCATATAATCACTTTACGAAGCAAAAACTTAAAAAATTAAAATTCCAAAACATAATTCACCTGGCGTTATTTGCATGTCACGGACACCCAATGACTACCAATGGCAACATTGCTAAAGACACCCCGTTCTAGAGACCCCTTCTATTGAATTCCAATTCCAAGACCCCGTAAACCACTGGCGACACCCGAATGCCAGAGACGAAGAGACGCAATGCACAGCAACCAGCAGCTGACGTCAATCGATGGAACCCTCTCGGGGGAACGAAATCACGCGTCCGTTCGTCAGATTCAACGCGCCAACTAAATCGAAATCCCTCAACCCCCTGGAAGAAAAAATGTGAGAAACGGGACACCGAGGTCCGAAGGAAGATGTTGCTGTCATTCTCCGCTCTCGGCGCCTTCCCTTCCCAATTTGAAGGAACAAGCGCGTCGCCGAGATGCGCTGGCCTTCGCGTTCTCCCTTGTGGTTCCGCGAATGAAACACGGACGCTCGGATTCTTAAGTGCGGGGGCGTAAAGATGAAACGCCCGAGAGAAATGCAATTATATTGCGCGAAACGGTTTGTGCGACTCGACTGTTTTGCATCGCCCCCTGGCGGATGCGCCGGCAACAGCTCTGCAAAGAGAGCGAAAAGGGTTGAAACGTAAAACTGCGTGATGTTCAATTATTCATAGTTTTCCGCTGCGTGCTTAAGATGGAAATGGAAAGGGTCAGTTTCCATGGTAACGAGACACGTCAATCATAATCATGGCGGCCTTTGTGTTTTTTATTGTGGGTAAAGCAAAGGATATCGAATTTTGAATTTATTAAGATTTGTGTTGAAATTCAAGTTTTGACTGAGGGGTCACTATGAGACTTCGTAAATTATTTATTGTTTACATTATTGTTAGGCTGCTTGCGTTGTAAATTAGCTTTAGCTATCTATTGTATCATTTATTACCTGGATACCTAAATTCATTGTATCAACATTTTTAAAATGAATTAAACTCATTCCATAAGCATCCTTTCATCAGTAGATATCTTCATCCATTTCATGGATATCAGATGCAGTAATCTCTCTGCTACTTTCAGAAATAGAGTAACTGCATAAACCCACTGCAACGTTTAGCAGTAATTCCGAACAAATATTCAATTTTATAAAAAAAAAAAAAAAATGAAAGTTTTAGTTACGTGTGCATAAATTAAGTCCGTAAACAGAGTTCAGGCATATCATTCACAAAGTAGATGTACCGTAGCACTTTGCATTTTGGGCCAATAAGTAATCACTACGGTACTATTGTATTTGTATTGGTAGCTGTCCCAATTTAGATAAAGATATAATTCCATCAATAAATACGGTATGTAAAAATTAAGATGTAGCTATAAGTTCAGGTTTTTTTATTTTTTTCTTGGTTTCTCAATCTAATCATGAATTTTTTGACGAATGCGACTTGGTAACCGTATAGCGTGAATTGAAAATTAGTAGATTACTGATGAAGAAAAAAGATGAAATATTAATGTGAGTGTAAAATATACTCTTGTCACGTGAAGTGCAGTTGACATGGAATTAAAAATTAAAAATTCAATTACAGAGACGATTTGAATTACTTTTAGCGTTAAACGTGATAAATTTTAAATTAAATATGCAAAGCTGGGCTTACTTTTATCATTTTATTCAATTTCTTTTTTGTTTTTGAGTTTAAAAAGTTAAAATAATATTTTGACTAGTTTGAAGGTGCTAATTGAATTTTTTTTTATTGATTTTTAGTACGGTAATTAAAAAGTTAGGACTGTAACTGAGTCTTGAAGCAAGTCTATGCTAATGACTACATTTTTTAATTTTAATTTTAATTTAATTTTAATTTATTTATAAAAATATATCAAATACCAGTTCAGACTACAACTTTCTAATTGACAAGTGTGCTTTATCTTTAACTGCTAAAAAGTTATAATAATAATCCTACCATAAAACAGCAATAATTAATAACTAATTTTTAATTTTTCCTTGATTTCATCAACTGCTACAACAAATTGAAATATCTAATCTGACCAATCAGATGACTCTTTACAACTTTTCCATTGACACGTTTGCTCTATCTTCAACCATTGAAAAGTTCCATTAAAAAACCCAACCCCATCACCACCATTTAAAATTACCACCCATAAACTTTCCCCAAAATTCCACCAAAATTTACATTTCCCCCTTTAAAAACCAACCTCGAAAATTCCCACAATCCTTTTCGACCAGACACCCTATTGAAAAATATAATATAAAAAATAAAAGGATTGGTGAGAATAAAGAATTTATACCCCGACAGTGTGGAAAAAGATGGTAACGCTCCAAGCCATAAAATGAAGTCCGGACGTCAATGATGCCGGAAGGGATCGGTGGACGGGGAGAGCAAGTGTTGGCGTTTCGTGACTTACGACTTGCCGCTTTCGTCAACAACCATTGGGTGATAAGTGAAGCCCGGCTCAAAGGCCAATGACTAACCGGGAACGCGGAGAAACTTTAAGTCGAACGTCTTTTTGTGCCGCGGGACCCGCAGGGGGCCGAGGGTGCGAGTTGGGGAAGAGCAGGTGTTTAATTCGGCAGAGGGCGTCATTATATCCAGGTGAATTACCTGAATCGATTTTTTTTTCTTTTGGGGCGTTTTCCAGCTCCACCTCTCCAGTTCCCCCCGAGGGTCACTAAATAATGTTTCTGCTTCCATCTTCAAAAACGAGCGCCATGTTTTATTCAGAAGCGTTCTTTTAGGCCCCGATGGGCGAAAACTGTTGGAAATCGTGGCGGGATAAGGGATAAAGGGAGGATGACGTCAGTTTGAGGTGAATTGAATTGATGGGAAAGAGTGCGACGAGGTACGGCACCTGGTGGGGCAATGAAGAGATCATTGATGTATGGGATAGTTTTTGGTGGAGATGTTTTGACCGGTTTCTGGGAGATTTGAGTATGCTGAATTGGTTGTGTAAAAAATTCATGCACTTGCCATCTGGTGTTAAAATATTTTTAAATCCCTCAAAATAAAAAAATAATCGACCCTTTGCGCACAAAATATGTCTAAGTGACGCACTTTTTATGTAAAAATCAGACATCCTGATCGTTATAACGATGTCGAGTTGTTTCACTTTTTTACGTGAAAAAGTAGTGAAAAACCGATGTCGAATTATAACATTGTTTTACGTGTCTTTGGATCTGAAATCAACACACTTTGAAGCAAAAGCAAAATCTTTAATTGAGGTAGTAAAAGCTTCAAAAAACTTAAGCAAAGCTTCAAAGTAAAAGAATTCTTTCAGTAGTAAAAACATTCCTTTATTCATACTGAATGAAGCATTTACTTTGAGCAAAAGCTTTTACTTGTAGTAAATGCTTTTACCATTTACTTTAGAGTAAATGTCTCTTTTTACTCATACCACTCATTATTTCAAAGACTTTTTCACCTCTTAATTTAAGACAAGTTTTAAAAAAAAACATAAAAACGACATATTTTTAAGTGATCTTGTCTCAATTGTGACCAAAAATGACGTCAGTATGACGTTAGTGAGACTAATATGTGCACATTGGGTATTGATAAAATTTCAAAATAAATTATAACTGACATTCAATAAATCCAAATGCATTTTAAAAATATTTTGCCACCAAACAATGCTTCTGAATTTTTTTAATCAATTTTTACAAGATTACAGTTTCACAAAATGTTTACCTAAATTCAATTTTTTCACACAAAAACAATTTATTCCCAACCTTTAATCCCCATAGAATTTCTATATCTCAAATCCACCCCCAACAACTACCCCTTATTTATCCAATTACACCTCAACCCAAAACTTCATTATACCGACGTCTGCATCGGCTCCCCGAACAACGAAAAGGAAATGCGATGATAATTGGGTGGGTGTTGCAGAGACATCCGAAATGACTGACAGCGAAATTGATTGGCACCCCCTCATTCCCTCATACATACCCTCCTCATCACACAAAAAATGGAGACGCTCCAAACGCGGCGTTTCTATTTGAAATCGCAGCACCTGGTGCAAATTGATCGAGCACCTAATCAAATAATCGGAATCGATGAACTTTGAAAGTCGCTAACTCGAAACAAGAGAGCGCGCATGTGCGTGAGATTGATCTTAAGCGTTTCTCTTATCTGGCATCACCATTCCACCCCCACATCAATCAATCGCGATGCCCACGTGCCTCGCGGCATCTTTTATCGGGGGTCGCTCATTTGAAAAACAATCCAGTAAAGATCAAAAATATTTTTTAAGTTTGTGTGTGAGATAGATATTTTGAGTTTATTTTGTAATAATTTGTCACAATTATGAATTGTTATTACAGGCAGTTCTCGGATACGAACCCCCTACTCGGAACTGTACGTAACTGTTCCGACTTAAATACAATTTTCTACGTAAAGACAGACTAAGAAATGTAATTCATTTGCAGTATTGTAAAATTACCATTACTGTACGGCAACTAGTTAATTCAAATGCCAAAGTAACTATAACGAAATTCGTTACTTCTAGAACGCGTTACTTTATGTACTACCAAAAAAAAAATCACAAGAAAATTAATATTTTTAATTTTAAAATCTTAGTACCAATAACGTTATAGAGTAACAAAATTGTAATTGAAACTTCTAATTTTTTTCTATAGTTACAGTAACTGTAACAGTAACTAGTTACCAAAAAGTAATAAGTAAGTGACGTTTACAACATTTCTTGTTTGTAATCCGGGGATTAGGGCAAACATACATTAATGAATATATTTTGCACTGTCTGTTTATTATAATGCGATCTTATAAAAGGCTCGATAATTAACAGCATTGAGAAGCTGAAAAACTCACGACAATATATTCAAAAATGTATTTTAAAATATTAAAAAAATTGGTGCATAATATATTTTATAAATATATTCTAATGTACTCTGTTTAGTTAAAAATAAATTTTTAATCCATATGGGACATTACTGGGGAAGCCAACCCCTTTCTACTCACGATGACGTCACTGACCTGAGATACCGTCGTACGTCCACCACTCCTCCCAGTTGGGGCTGGACCCTGCAAGGAGACATATGATCGTTAGAAAAATGAAGAGAAAAAAATATAATTTCGTAAAAGTAGAGAAGTCGATTCAGCAATAAAATTGTGTGCAATATATAATAAAAATGCTGCCCCTGTGTTTTCCGGCAATGCTCCCTAGAGGGATGGGATGATGGGAAGATGATTTTTAGGGCTGAAAAATCGGCTTCGTGGAATTGGAGTATAAGGTTAAATCTTTTTATATATTTTTTTTAAATTATTGAATTTTTTTCTTTAATAGAGTAATTTTTTTTTTTACAAAAAAAAAAAAATATTTGAAATAATGAATTTCTTTTTAATTTATTAAATGGATTTTTAATGCATTTGAAAATCTCATTTCATTAGTTCAAAATTTTTAATTTTTTTGACTCTGTAATTTAATTTAAATTTTTCTTTTCAAATTTTTCACCACATTTTAATGAAAATAAATCTCTTTAAAGGTCCACTTTACGCATACCGTACCGCCATTTTCCCTCTGCAATTCACCACCACTTTATCTTCTATTAACGATTCGATAAGACGCGGAATATTTCAGTTATCTTTGACTCTTTAGTAGACTTAAAAAGCCCCACATGCAAATTTTCCCCTAGTTTAACATTACCTCAATGGATCTCACTACATGTTTTTACTCGCTTCTAGGGGACGATAAATCAATTGAAAATCACCTTAAACAGCTTAAGACAGTCTCTTAACGTAAAACTAGATTTCTAATGAAAGAAAATATTAAAACAATTTCTGTAGAACTTTATTAACATTTAGCCCCTTTTATTTTTTCTTTTTTCTTTGCTTTTCTGCAATACGTTAGACTGAAATAATTGCCAGTTGTGCACTGAAGTAAATCCAACAGCTGAATGATTTTAAGATAAAAATTTAAGATAAAATATTCAATACTGGAAATTTAACATGTATAATTAATGATCTAATTTTTTTTAAATTTTTTTTAGATTTAAGCCTAGAATAACATGATTTTTGAAGCAGATAAAAAGCATTGCGAAGAAATTGCATCTGACGAAATGAGAAATTTTATTAATTCCATGCCCATTCAAGGTTGTTTTAAAGCAAGAAGGAAGTTATTGTTGATAACACACTTTGAAATCTTGCACGCCCTCAAGTAGCAACAAAATAAACTACCAAACGAACAACGCCATTTTCTATCATTAATTTTCACATGTTTTGAATATTTAAATTTAATGCATTGAAAATGAATTCAAGTTGTTTTTTTTTTTACTTACATTAGCTAAAAAGACAATTCAACAGTGTAACAATTTTTAAGTACCGTATTGTATATTAATAATCTTTCTTGACGAATTTGAAATATTAGCATTGGTTGATGCCATCATTTCAAATTGACCAGAAAAGACTGTTAATGCACCTAAAGAATTGTTACTTTGGCAAAATGTCTTTTCGTATAATTTAACTTGAAAAACTTAAAAAGCTTATTTACAATGCATTTAAATTTAAATATTTAAAAAAATGTCAAAGTTAGTGATAAAACCTGGTAAACTTTACAAGGTATCCAATAAACCTGGAATCAATGGAGACTTGTATTGGATATGCACAATTGTACGTAATATGTCTGCAACATTTACAACATGTGTTCTGTGTGTTTACTCTGTTCCTCCACGTATTTTGTGAGTCTCTTTAACTTGTTTATTACACTGTTTTTTATAAAATTGGCATTGACAGGGTTTGATAAGTCTGGAACCAATGATAAAAATAACAAATGAACAGTTAAAAAATGATGCCACAGAATAAACGAATACAGATAATTTTCTTAATGGTCATCAATGATGTAACCAGAGAAAAAAACATCCAAATTCCAAATAAAAATGTTGAAAGTCTATCAGAGCAGACACTTGAAGCACATGTTGAAAACATGAAATAAAAATACCTATTAATTTCAAACTTATCAGACACTCTGAATTATTCTTTTGTTAGTTTAAATTGCCACCACATGATGGCATACAAAATTTTCAATCCACATTTTGTTATTTTAGTGATTTTTTCGAAGAAAACTTTAGCTTTTTTTAATTATTTTTTTATTACATACTGTAAAATTTTAGAAAGAAATTTGAAATTAATACTTAGGCATATATTTTCATATTTTTAAGAACTTAGTATTTTGGCAATTTTTTTTCTTTTCTGTGAAATCTACGATAACTTTCTGCTCCACATGTATAATACATGCGGCTAATAATACAATTGAGAAAAAGTGCAACTCAAACACAAAAAAATAAAAAAAGTAAAAAAGGAGAAGAATGAAAGGCAATAAATTTGCTGTTGAAAGTAAGTTGGTAATAAAAAAAGCGAAAACTGTCCATAAATGCAGCCACCTGAGCAGTCGGAGGTGGTCACAAATAGATCGACGAGGAAGTCGCACGCCCACACTCACAAAAAGCCCAGAATGCAGCGCATTGAATAAACAAAACGCTTCGTTTTAACTACAACTTACATCACTAACAACACAGAAAAAACACATAATTGCACGTCGTTTGCACATATATAAAAGAAAATGAAACTGCAACCTCAAACAAAAAAAATGAAAATAATAACGATAATGAAAAATAATAATAAAAATGGAAAAATGGTCGACAAACAACTCATTTCTTTTTTATCTTTTTTTTTTCTTTTTTTAGGGTGCAGTTGGCTTGGGACTTTATTCTGATTGTGTTCGCAAATGTAACGACTATAGACCCATAATTTCGGCGTGTGGTTTCGGAGCGAAGACAAACAAAAGAAGGAGAGGAGAGAGAGGAGAAGCGACGAGATGCTGCTAATTAATTACAAGGTAATTACTCCCATGTCTTAAGGCATAGTCCATCACTTCCGGTTCCACTCGACCAGAATTTATTTTCTAGTTGTATCGGTAAGTTTTATTGTGATGAAATTGGAGAAATTGTGTTTTAAGGTGGAAATTTGTGATAAGTGATCATTTTTGGTGGTAATTGATTTTTTGAGTGTTTAATGAATTTTGGGTTTTTTCTTACTATGGTTTTATGTATGGGTGCGTTGCAGTGAAGCAAAAGGGTTGCTTTTGTGTTTTCTAATTGAATTGATTGAAGATGTTTGGATTTTGAGGATTTGATATGATATGATTTTTTTTAAATTTAGAGATTTAAAATCGATATTATGGATTTTTATTAAAAGTTATAAAACGCACTGATATTTGAACTAATGTGAATTTTTTTATAAATTATAAAATTTAATTTTTGTCATTTTTGAGTTTTATGAGATTTTGTAATTTTAATTTTTTTTCGATAATTTTACGTAAAAGTGCACATTAATATCTTTGCTGAATTTATGCAAGATTTTACATTGCAGGATTTTAAGTTTTAAGATTTAAGATTTAATGAGATTTTGATTTTGGGGACTGATTCAAGAACTACATTTTTGGATTTTAAAATTACAGATTTAAAAAAAAAAAATATAAAGACTAATAATACTCTGACTGATTTTAGATATTTTTAGCAATTTAAAGCGTTAGAGATATTTACAGTAGGTACTTAGATGTATTCTACACTGAGATTTACACAACATTTTAACATCACACTCAAATCTAAAAACTATTTTCCCACAACATCAAAACTCCTCACTCCAGTACTCCCCAGAAATCTAATAATCCCTACCACAACCCCACAAAAAAAAAATTAAATTTTCAACTTCCGTTATCAAAGAGCGCCACCATCTAAAAAAATCTCCTTCGTTGCCATTCTCCGCGCGTCACATCGGGAATCTTTCGCCGCGCGATACTGAGATCCACGAACCCGGGGTGCAGCCAGCCACCGACTTTAATTTTTCTCTCCCACCTCCCACCATCTTTCCTCCCACCCCCTTTTTCTGTGCCGCTGGAGATGAAGAGCCGTAGCGGGGGGCGGGGGGAGCAGGGGACCATTGTGTGGCAGCAAAAACTCGTCACCCGCGCAATCTTATCGCATGCGCCCGCGCGCGACAATGAAAGGGGTCGGGGCTTTGAATCGAGCCTAGATTTGCTAAGGCGGCGCGTTCCTTGCATTTCCTCCACCCCCCGCACTTGGCGTTCCTCCCGCGCCTCCCTCGTGGCCTATTTGCATAAATTACTGGCCTCGAGGCGCGTGCGGCAAAACGAGCGCGTTTCACTCGCAACCTCCCCCCTCATCGCCCTCCAACACCCCCTCTCCCCCATTTTACCATCTATTCCCGCCTCTCCCCGCCGGCGACGAATATTGAAACTTTAAACAACGGATTGAGCGGGAATTAAACGCGCCGTCTCGCGGTCTCCTCCTCCGCCGCCCGCCGTCGGCGCCCCGAGTCGATGCCGGGGCTAAAAAGCGAGGCAGAGAAGCAAATCACGCCGTTGATCTGAGACACGTGCGGGGCGAGAGCATCATCGGGGTTCGATCGGAGAAAAATAAGCGAGTGAAAAGGCTTATTACCATATTCGGCGAATTGCGAGAAGGGCGACGGGGCGGCCGAGGGACCGGATCTGCGGTTTTGAGGGTTTCGCTCGTGCCAATCAATCAATCAATTCGCTGCGTCACTCGCGGCGCCGCGCGAGTCTGGGTGCCACCCTCCTGTGTCGTGACCTGAGCGACGCACGAAACCTTGCTTTTTCGCCGAGAAATATCGGCCGACAATTATCTGCCGATATTTTTAACCATTGTACCCAGTGAGTTTTTTAGAATCGCCGATAATGCCGGTTAAAATCACTACCGACATTGCTGCAGACATGCGGTTTTTTTGAGAATTTCAAAGGGTTTTATCAATAAAAAAAATATAATCGGTGATGATGTCGGTGGGTGTGGGTAATGGGTGGTGGAGCTGAGGGACACTCACCTGGCACTTGGAGGAGCAGGTGCAGCACCACGTAGATCCAGGCGAAAGGACGTAGCCGCGGGGCCATGCACGGTGTGTGGCACGGCGCTTCTCAGTGATGCGGGCGGGAGCCCATTGCGGGCGGGCGGCACTGGGCTGCGCGTCCCTCGTCGTAAGTCCAGGGGTGGTGAGGAGCGCCGGTGCAGTTTTGCAGCCCGCCGGAGATAGTGTGCGTCCGTGTTTGGTGCGTGCGCCGAACTGACACAACAAGCGCGGGCGCGTGGGGGGATTCGGGGAATCGACGTCACGGGCGGCGGGCGGCGAGCCGAGCACGTGACCGTGAGCCAATAGCGGCAAGGAGCCGAGTGCGGGAAACTGAAACTGGTTTTGCTCCGCCGCGCCCCACAGATAAATAGGGCGGACGCTCGGTAAATAAAGATGGAAGCGGGTTGCGGATGAGCTGCGCTGTGGGCTTCGACAGGGACTTCCGGATGACCCCGACTCGCGGGGCAGATGTCGAGTGGACATCCATCATAAAAGTCGATACGAGACGGGGCCATTGTGCACGGAGTGAAATGGAGAAAAGTGACGTTAATAATGTAGCGATAAATGTGACGTTGTGCAGAGCTGAATGGGCAAAACAAACACGAGTGAATGGCGGAAAAAGATAAGGAAAGGTAGTAAAGTGGGAATTATTGAGGTGTGGGGAAATGGGACGAAAATGCAAATTTTTCTTTTTGAAAAATATGTTCGGTTTTTTTATTTTTTTATATTTTATTTTTATGTATATTGTAATGGGTTGAGTGAAGAAAGGTTTCTATTTTTGTTGAATTTTTGATTTGATGTGAAAAGTTGATGTGATGTATTGATTTAAATGCTCAGATAGGAATCATCTGGCATTTTTTTTTTTTTTTTTGAGGATGTTAAACTTTTATGTGATTTAGTTTGGTTGGATGATTTAGTTAAAGATTTACAAGATTTAGAAAGGATGAAAAATGTTTGTTTAAAAAAAAAAGATATTTGTTATTTGTTTGATTTAAGTGATTTCGGAAGGATTTCATATGATTTAAAAAGATTCACATTGATTTATAACTTAAGTTAAACTAATTTAAAATTATTTGAGTTAATTCCAGGTGATTTAAAGTGGTTTATATACGAGTCAAAGTGATGAATAAAGATTTAAATTGATTCACCGAGATTCATAACTGGTTTATAAGTGATTCAAACTGATTTGCACTTGATTTTAGTGATTTACGCACGACTCAAACTGATTCACAAAGATTCAAAAAGTATTTACACGTGATTTAATGTGATTTGCGCTCGATTTTACGTAATTCACATAATTCAAGGTAATTTACACATTATTTATATTGACTTATGGTACTGTAAACACATATGGTACTGTAAACACATATGGCTAAAAGTGATTCATAAAGATTTAAATTGAGTTACAGCGATTCAAAAATGGTTTACACGAGATTCAAAGTGATTTGATTCAAAGTGAATTTTAAATGATTTACATGATTATAGTTATCTGCACGTGATTTAAAGATGATGTATACATGATGCAATATAAATATTAGAAAATTTAATAAATTCAAACATCATAAACAATTCTATAAATATTTTTGACACCGGTGAATCAATAGATTGATTGACTGATTCAAAAACAACTAACAAGCCACAAAAGTCAAACATTAACTTTTAAAAATACAAAAACAACACACAAGAAAGTATCAATAATAATAATAATAATAATAACACTCCACATATTTAAAAAAAATTCAAAATTATCAAATCCATACAACATTAATATTTATAAATTTATTTATTTATTGTCTCTTCAAATATTCAAATCCAAAAATGCATAATTTAAACCAAAATTACTTAACACGACCTCAAACTACTCGGGTCCATTACCCAGCAATATCTTATTGCAAACCAAACAAACTTGCAAAGGGTCACTCCTGAACCGAAGCGAAAAGCAGTTTATTGGTCATCTACCGCAACTAGCCTTTGATACAGGGCCCGCACACAAACATAAGCTAAAACCAAAGAAAATATTGACATGGACGTAAAGGGGAAAGAAGCAGATGTTACTTGACCAGCCGTCTGCCAAAACCAAAAACAAACACCAGATGGCATGCAAGTTCTCATTACAAGAGAAAAGCTGGGTAAAAACCACTGCCAGTGGGTCTGGGGTTGACCACGCGGCTCGGATTCAACGCCCCCTGCTGGATGGGTCATCCATCTCCCGCTAGAAGGCGCTCGTCCGCCTTTGCATCCGAGATGCGAGCGGGAGACAAATGGTCTGCATCACGGCCAGGAGAGGTTGCAATCAAGTTGTCAGCGACACGAGTTTGCGACACGGGGAACAGCGCGTTGTGTGTTGGGAAGTTTGAAATTTTACAGAATTTTTTAATTTTTGTGTTTTTTGGAGATTTTGAATGTTTTTAACTTTGCAGTGAAGCACAGGGGGTGTTTTTGTAAAATTGTTTAAGACGTAATGGGTTAAAATTTTTACTTTTTTTTTTTGTTAAAGTGATATTATTGGCTTATTTGAAGGGTTTTTGAATGCTTTTTGAAACCTTAGCTCCATGTTACATTATTTCAATGAGTGGTTGCAGTGAAGCACAGAAGTGCTTTTGTAAAAATGTATAAAATATAATTAAATATAATTGGCATTATAGCCGGTTTTATAATCATTTTTATTGCAGGGTATAAAAATATTTTAACGTTTGACACTTTTTGAAGTATTACTCTTATGTTATTTCTATGGGTGGTGTGCAGTGAAGCATATGAGGTGCTTATATAAAATTAAACATAATCTGAAATTTTTTATTATTAGAATTTCACATTTTTGCAACTTTTTGCAATTGCTAATTGCCAAAAAACATTTAAAAAAAATATTTTACAGTGTAAAATTATGCAAATTTATACGAAATAATTGTACAAATCTTCACAAAGAATTCTTTGCAAGAAATTCACAGAAAAGAGAAATGTAGTCAAGTCTTTTTATTCAGAAGAGCTTATTGAGTCAGACAATTAACTTCTTTTACAGAAAATTATTCAAATTTTAATCGAAATTTTTTAGCACTTAAATAAAAAAAATTAAAAAAAACAGCAAAAAAACAGCAAAAATATTTTTAAAAATAAAAAAATCATTTACCTCTAGTCAATAACTAAAACTACAAAATCCAAACATTTTTCAACAAAATACACCAACATTTTCCAGCATCTCATCTCTCCCTAATAAAAAACAAATTTAAAAAAACTCAAATTTCTCATCATATCACTTCCTTCAAATTCCACCACTTGCACCCGGGACATCATTACAATTCCATCACTGCAACACCAGTCGCGAACCTGCAGCCCGGATGAGGGGTCACGTGACTGCCGCATTTTCAACCCCTGTGGTGTCAGATGCAATTAGTCCCGCGTTAACACCTTCATCTGCACACTCATAAAAATCACGACATTCCATGTTAAACCTTCCCCCTCGCCTCCTCCTCCATTGCCCTTCCTCCAACCCGCCGCGCTGCTGACGTGGCCCGCAGCAAATTTCGCTCGTGGCCCAATTAAAACGAGTCATCAACGACTTCACCTCATGTAATCGTACACAAAATAATGCGAAACCATCAACCCCTATCCTCATATCCCCATCCCATTAAAAAAATTGAAACAAAAATTAATTTAACTGCACCGCAGTTGCCACATTTTTTCATTTTTCCTATTTTTTATTGGTGGAACCAGCAATAAGAAAAAGAGAGAAAGGAAAAGATGAAAGAATAAAATTAATGGAGAGCAATAAAAAAGCGTGGAAATATCAGTATCACTAATCCGAGAGAGCAGAGTCTTATAACGAGGGCTTATCTCGCTCTTTGCCGTACACCTGGCTTCTTTCGGACGAAGGGATCGGCTGTGACTGCACCGATAAGCCCGAGGCGCGAGTTACTGCCCACACAACACTCGATAATTAATTCTCTTTCTGTACTCTAAATCTATCGCCATCAACTTGGCGCTCCATCGAATCGCTCTTCTTCTTGTCTGAAGCGGACGGAGCAATGCATGCAAAGCAACCCCTTTGCTTCACGGCAAAACGCCCATAGGAATATTATGGGTATTGATTTCAATTTGTAAGTAAATTGCTAGTATAAAAACAGTGAATGATTTCGCTGGTGTTTAATGTTTTATAAGTTTGTTTTATTGTTTGTAGCATCGATTTTACAGTTAAAATGCAATTTTTGTGGGTTTTCGGAATGTATTAGCCCATGTTATTCCTATGGATGGTTTGCAGGGAAGCAAAGGTAATGTTTTTGTAGAATTTTCTAACACAACAAATACACATTGGGTTAACCCTAATTTGTTCATTTTATCTTTGAAATTTGAAAAATTTAAAATTGCTTTTCTGTAAACCACGCATAGGAATAATATTAACTTGCTGCCCCTACCAAAAAAAAAGAGCTTTTATATGTTCATCTTTAAAAACCCAATGCAAATAACAAAATAAGTATTTTCACCTAAACTTTCAACAAGAAAATAAAATTTAAAATAAAATTTAAAAATTATAAAGCAAAACTTTGCTTCATTGCAAAACTCCCATTAAATTAACATTGAAAACAGCTGCCCTTTATTTAAAAAAAATACTTTAACTTTAAAAATTTAATATAAATATTAAAAATAACTCACTTTCATCAAACTTGCAACACAACCTCACCACTAAACCCAATTAAAAATTAGCAAACCTTAATTAAACCCTCAAAACCCTAAACTTCATATTTAATGATATAACGAGCAAACAATCCCCTTAATTTAAATAGATCAAAAAATAAAAAATCAAAATCAACCAAAATCACAATTGCCTACAAATTACTTCTTGGCACCAAGTTCTCTTCCGAGATAATGAGTACCGGTACACGAGGAAACACGTAGATGAAAATAGAACAGGAAAGATTGTTACTGGAACGGCGACTTATCGTTCAAATCCATCGCGATGAAAATAACAATAAATCACCAACACTTCCTTGATCCGGCGGAAATGCCCGTGCACCGAGGCCGGCGAGATGGCTTTCGCTCTCGAACGAAAGAATTCCTCGCGCGCCCTCTCGGGACGGCTCGGGACGATGGGAAGAGGGAAAGACGGAAATCAGGGAGGGCAAATGAAGGGATCAGCGCTAGAAATGAAGAAACCCTGTATAACGAAACCCACCTCAATTAAGAAGCGGAGTCAAATCGAACGCAGCGTTCGTCCCACCGGGAGCCGAAGGGTGGAGCTCGCAGCTCCCAAAGGGGGGCTCACCGACAGGTGGAGTCGAGGGCTTGGCAGTGCGGGGTTTGAATTAATATCCAAAATGCGATTGGCTGTGGCGAAATTTGTCAATTTCGGCATTTCGCTCGACAAATTCGCTCTCGAGTAAATAGATGTGCAGTGCAGTGCAGTGGTTCTCTAAGTTTGATGGGTCGCAAGCAGCCCTCCTGAGACCTTAGACAATTGCAGTTAACCTCCATCTACCAGCCATAGAAGCCTTCGTGTAGTAACTGGTGCTTTGTTCCCATTTGTTTTGTGCAAATGGGGAATGTGGGGAAGGAAATGAATTTTTTTGTGGTGAAGGGATTGAGGTTTTTGAAGATGTCATTTTCAAAGTGGGGAAGGCAAAAATGTCAAAAAATGTCTCAAAATTAATTTTGTCGAAATGTTTTTTTTCCCCCCAAAAGTAATGATTTTATTACAAGGATCTTAAAGAAAATTTGATAGTTAGAAAGTAACAAAACGATGGTACCGTATCGAAAAAACTGATTTTTGATTTTTTATTGATTTTTTTTTAAATTAGACTAACAGTATTTGTATCGCAGTACTGCCAATCAGTATCATGTACATCCCTGATTTTAAGAGTCATGTTTCTTATCTTCATAAATCTTTAACTCCTTTTACACTAAAAATCAAGTGGATACTTCAATCAACACTTATTGCTAAGTTTATAACTTTATGCTAAATGAGTCATAGTTTGTTTATGAAGCAGTTTATGATAAATACAAACAAAAATTTTAAAATTATACTAATTATACATTAATCAAACCAAATGCAATCACGTTACAGTTAATCACATCAATGCTTAATGTTTGACACTAAAGACTCAAAGATTTAAAATGGTTGTTTTGAGATCGACTTCCAACTTGACTTCTGCTGATATCATAAAGAATCACACTTTGTGCTAGGTATTTTATAAAATATCAAGCATAAGTAAGAATCATTTTTTTGTTTGGACGCAAATATTTGTAATGACACTAATTGGCATAAAATATCAAAATTTAAACAAATAAAAAAAAATTATTATGAAATGATGAAATAACACCAAATTCACTTTTGTGATGTGCTAAAATAACGCAACATAAACATTTTTAAAAGATTTACATTTATGATAAGAACTAGTACATACGGTATAGGAATAATAAAAAAATTAAAAAGGGGAAAATTTAGTGGGTATAAAAGTCAGTTTAAATTTGGGAGAAATTAAAAAAATTGGATGTAAATAATATATTCCCAATAAGAATACAAGACATTTAGGTTTGCGAAGAGCTGTAATTAACAGACCGGATCTAGCAATTTCGCCACACATCTGCCATTGCTTTTATGCATTCAAAAAACACATCAATACAAGCTTACAGCCCATCAAATCACAATTACAATGAAAACCGAACATCACAATTTTACTGCAAATCAATGCACAAAGCCCTTCTTCAACCCCCATGTATTTTGGATCAAAATGGTCTGCAGGAAAAGCCTTCTGGGACCACACCACAGAGGTTCACCAAGCAACATCAATAGAATATTCTGGTGCGAATCCAGATCGATGACGAACCTAATGGCCCGGCAAACTGGCACGGTCCCACAAGAAGCCGAAGAACTCAAATTTGCACAACACCGATGAAAAACAGGGATATTTTGTTTTCATTTGGTTTCCCGCGAGACGGCGCTGTTCGGCAAAGCGGGTGTCGTTAGGCAAATGGATCTTTAGCCTATGGCTCTTTTCCCGACGGCGTTGCTTGTCTTCAGGCATTAAAGAGCTAATTCTCGTCTGGAAGAGGAGCGAGTCGCAGCGCAGCCAACATCCGTCTTCATTCTGCTCTTCACCCATAGGGGGCGTTGGAGGGAGCTCGATGCACTTATTCGTGGCGGCGTTCAAACGGAAGTGCTTTTCACTGTTTATTAACAGTATTGAAGTAAAGAGCGGTTGCTATGACAGTTGAGTTTTCCGTTGTTGTTGGCACGCATGATTGGAGTGAGGGACGCTCAAAAGAGTGGATTAAAGCAATTAAGCCAGCGTTAAGGCCGTGCGGGATCAGGCTGAATGACGTGGGAGGAGTGCAGGTGGTGCGGCAACTAAAACCAGGCATATGCGTGGAACGACATGTGGATCTGTCAGAAACTCGATAAAAATGGTCTGCAATCAGTTTGAATTGGTCTGTTTAGATTTGGTCTTGGTTCAGATTGGGTTGATATTGCCTTTAAATCTGATGGACCATTAATCAGAGGAAGAGTCAGTGAATAGTGGGTGAGCAAAGATTGTTTTTATTTTTTGTTGTTGATGGAATAAGAATAAGTTGTGCCTTTGGGTGCAGTTGTGCTTTCTCCTATAAGTGTTTCCTAAGTAATGGAAAACGTTGGATTTGATTGTGATGTGTTGTGAATTCTATTATTGAAAGATGTCTTTAAGGTCATTGGTGGAATACCTTAAAAAGTGAAGTAGATAAAGTAGAATATTCAATTAGGAAGTTGTAGAACGTTATTTATTCGGTCTAGAAGGAAGGAAAGAATACTGGTACACTACAAATAGCTAAACAATCTTCAAAACAAGAAAATCCAAGGCAAATGAAAATATTTAAAACGATTCAACCACAAGTAATTAAATCTTGACTAAGAAAAGGACAAAAGAACAAAACCAAACATCACTTACGAAACTCGATTGGTTTCCTTTTATTCAGTCTAGAAATGTGTAAAGCCAAATTTAATTATGTTCTTCAGCACTAATGTCAATGTTAATTATGTATAATACAGGCAGTATATGAACCAGCCTATTCAACAAAAAAAAAACTCGAGTTAGGAATGGGCAGACTTCTTTGCATAACATTAAAAACACGCAAAATATTCTAAAAGAGAGCCATATGAAGTGTTCCGACTTATGAACAAATTCGATTTCCGAACAGGCTGAAACATGAAAATTGTTTGTAAACAAGGAACTGCGTGTATTGTATAACTTAAAAATTATAAAAATTGAAACAAAATTTTCTGTTTGATATGTATATAGCACTGCATATTATATCTAAAAATGTTTTGTCTGTGTTTAACGGTAAATTTAATAATGACCTTCAAGATTATCTTCAAGGTCATTTTTTAAATACTAAAATTTAGCTTAAACATAGTAAGTGTAAGATGACCTTTAAAGTCGTTCTCAATGTTATCAATCTAGTAATCTTAAATTATAAATGATAAAGAAAAATTAAAAGTGAGACTAGATCGTTGCTTTTGTCCACCAAAGGAGATTCGTTCCCTAAAAATAAAATTGGATTCATCAAATGATGGTTACACAACCAGTAGCTGAACCTTGAATTCTATTCCTTCTTTAATAAACGAATCTCCTTTGGTGAGCAAAAGCAACCATTCTATTATCACTTTTAATTGTAGCATTTACGTTGCATCTAAAATTATTTTATCAACATTGCAAATTATTGATTTACCATCAATGAGCAGTGTCAATTTCAGTCTAAGGTAATAATTTAACGCTAACAACAACAACAACAAACAAAAAAATTATAATTACCCATTTCTGACACATAATCACAAAGAAACATGAAACTCAATTTCCCACATTAGTGCATCAAACAGTCATGGAAGCCAAAAAAACAAAATCAGAAAATTTTCTCGAGCAATATGCATCGAACGACTGCAAACGGCCATTCGCGCCAACCGTGCCAACCGTGTACAGACATAATGCATTCGGTAAAAGTAGCAGAGAAACAAACAAGAACAAGCAGTGAAAAGCGATTCGTTCGCAGAGTGAGTAGAACGAGACTTGCTGGTGGTATGCGTTCAATCTGTTGCCCGTGTGATCCATTCGCGCGGCATCTCACGCTCGACTGATTTCGCGTCCACACACTCGCATAGGGTAACGCCAGACACATGGCGCCGTTGGACTCGCGGACTCTTGTAAAGTGCTTTTCCACATACTTGCAAGAAAGATATTCGCCTTGGGAAAACAGAAGGACTGTTGGAAGATGGAACTTGCGAAATTGAAATTTATACATTTAATCTGTAACATCCCAATTTTTTTAATAGGAAAGGAAGGTAATTTTTAATTTTGGTACAAAATTTTTATATGTTGGCAACTTTGTTTCTAATGGGGTTAGTTATTTTTGTTTAAAATTTCAGATTTTTGTGCTTTGTATTTAGAGATAGTTGCCGTATTAATAATTAAAATTTGCTGCCCCTTGCGTCTTCAGCAGTAAGATCTGAGCAGCTTTACTGCTGCACCCTTCAAAAGGTGGAAATTAGAAGGGGGTAGAGTTTATTTCGTGGGATGTTCCAGTGATTTCGATTGCCTAAATGTATGAATTGCCTAAAAAAAATGAGAATCAAAAGTGTTTAGAGTTCTTATCTCGTCTCGAAATGTCTCGATCTCGTCTTGAAATTTCATACACGAGACGATATCTCGATATTGATTGATAAACGAGATTCTCAAGAATTGTCACGTCTCAAATTTCGTCTTCTTATTCAATATCGGGATATCATTTCGTCTATGAAATTTCGAGACGAGATCGACACATTTCGAGATGAAATAGGAACCTTAAAATATAAGTAGGTGGCACACCTGTATTAATCTGTAAATACTGTCACATAGCGGCCATATTAAAATTCACTTGAACCCTGACCCTCGCACATGTTGTTTCGCATCTACAATCATTATAAAGGTTAATTTGTAAAGGGAGATTTCAGTATTCATTGTGTTTATTCCTTACGAGAGCAAGTCGCTTCTCATTTCCTGTGTGAAACTGTAACTGCGTGCCTTTTTTGTATTTTATCTAATTTTATTTAGTTGCGTTAAAAGGTTCAAATGAAGTACATATGTGAGATTATTTATGTATGCGAGTGCAATTTTGTGTGCGAAAAACCTTTTCACCTAAGCTTACATAACAAAAAATGAACTGCAAGAAAGTTACCTTTAACTACAGTAGATGATGTCTACAAATTGAAGCTGTAGCAAAAACGCTGCAACTTTAAAGGTCAAGTGAACTGGTTTTATTAAATATATCTATAAATCTAGTCATCATAAACAACCATCGCCAAATGATTTTTAGATATGTTAAAATTTGAAGTGAATGTCAAAAACAAAATGGATTATGGGAGCTGAAGCGATTTACGACGTCACGAAGTGTGTTGCCCCTACAGCAGGAAATTGACCACAATGTTTTCGTTGTTTTTCAGCGACTGATTAAAGGATTTAGTCCGGAAGTTTTCTCGAGCAAGTTTTTCGTGCGTCACAAACTCAGATTTCTCAGAAATCAGTTATATTTTGACATTCACCGTGTGCGATATTTTTTTTTTACTAAATTTAACGTGCCAATAAATCATTTGGCGATTAATTACTGGTTTGTGGTGTGAGAATCACGTTTAATAATAAACCAGTTTAGTTCACTTGACCTTTAATATTTGGGTGTATAATAATTACCACAAATTTGGTGACTTGATTATCAATAATTATTATTATAATAATGTCACCATTGGCTAATTTTGTTATATACGTATTTTAGATTACCCTATGCTATTAAAAAACATGTACTGTATTAGACTGAGAATTCAAAAACTCTGACTGGATTAATTATGGTTATTATTTTGGTTACCAATTGGCCAGCCAGAATTTATAGTGGTTGACCACTGTTTTTAAACAATTCTAATTGCAGCTGGACACGACAAAAATTGCTTTTAGAAAATTATGTTTTAATTTCATAATTTATTTAATTTAATTATTTAAATGGTTTTATTTTTTTTAATTTGCCACTAATTTTACTTTAATTTGTTAAATATTAATAATTTTTGCTTGCAAAATAGAAATGTGCAGGTGCTTTATTTTTCTATATATGCCTCTGAATGGATAACCATCTTGAAAAATCAAGATAATCAACTTTTTATGTGGTAATTTGTGACCACCTAAACAAATCAGATTGCTTTTGTTGTAGATATAAAGAAGAACTCTGTTATAATAAACATAATTTTCGAGATTTACAATATCAGTATTTTGTTATACGGTAATGAAATTTTGTCAAAAATCACATAACGTAATAAACGTAGTATTAATGTTAATCCGACTACAAAACCACGTAATAAACGTTAACCTGATGTTTAATTCGTTATTTCATAGTCACATTTTTGTCGTATTTTTGTTATAAATGGCGCCCAAACCAAATCGAGACAACTCGGTGCAACAACAATTTCGTTATATCATAGAAATTTCGATGTAAAAACGAGCAATTTCAATATAACGGGGATCTGATACAACGACAACCCGTTATATCAAACAACTTTTTCGATTTCTGCAATTCGCTGTAACAAGGTTCGATTGTACCGTACCACAATATATAAAATTTACAATTTACATTATAAACCACTTCTGCAGTTACTCTCATAAACAGTACTTATTTACACCTAAATTTAAACTAAAATCCCACCATCGCAAACCCCAAAATTTTCCACTCTTTCTCTTCCGCTCCATCAACTCGTGCGCATAACCAAAGAAACGGCAACGGGGGGTGGGGGGAAGAGTGGTGTGGGGTGCGGGGAGTAGAAGGAAGGGGAAGGGGGAGAAGAACGGGATAAGGAGGGGAGTGGCACTTCATTTTCCTATTCCCCTAAGGAGCTCATTAATTGATTGGCCTTTATCTGCACTTTACGCACCGTTGAATCTGGCGCAATCTCTTCGCTTGGTGGCGGCGACGGCGGCTACTGCGTCTGCGCGGGTGCCGGGTGGGATCAACCCCATCCGTCTATTCTCAATTCGTTCCAGTTTCCCTTCCCCACCCCCTCACCCCCCACATCCCATCCGCTCCGTCGGGAACGGCGCGAGTGCCCGAGGGATGCATCTTTGAAAAATAACCCTCTCCTTTCGTTCTGATCGCTCATCCGAATGGATCTCGCGTCTTATTGGACGACATTGCGTTTCTCCTCGACAAGAAGAATGACAACACGAACTACATTCAAATCATAATTGATCATTGACCCCCCCCCTTCGCCCCCCACAGCTCCTCTCTTACAGCTCAAGAAATTCTATAAAAATTCAAATTTTTTCAATCTTAGTTGTGCGGGAAAGCCGATTTGTTGGTTTGTTGGGGGAAATTAATTTTCGAGGTCAATTTTTCTCATTAAGTGCCCCGAAACGCGGCGATGCGTCGTTAATGTTGGGAATTCGTATTTTGTGGTTGCATTAGTTTAATCAAAGGTAAAGCTTGAAATTAGGTTTATTATATTTGTTCTAAAGGTGCACTGTTGGGGCATTGAGCTCGTTGAATTTATATTTAATAAAAATGTCTTTACGAGATAAGTCAATAAAAGGTGTGTAAAATTTTAAAAAGTATTTATAAGAGATGGGGTTTCTGAGAATTAAAAAAAATGTTGGAGCAAAAAATGAACAAGTCCCCTTTAAATTGGTAATGAGTGTTAAGGAAATCAATGAAATGACAAAGGACAGGCTAAGGCAATCATTAAATCTTTTTTTTTCATTTAATCCAATAATGCTTCACTGTTTCAGTGTAAGAAATGTAGAAGAATACTAGGAGATATTAAATTTCATGTTAATCCTATGGGACATGCAGTGAAGCTGAAGATGTAGAGATTCAATTGAAATTAATTTTTGTTTATTGTTTTATTTATTTTTTATTTACAGTAGTTGCTAAAATAATTATTGTTTTGTTATTGTTAAAGTTAGTTCTACATTATGTAAAAGCAATATGAAGTAAAAATGGTATTAGAAAGGAAAAAAAACTTTTCATCGTGTCTTTGGGTCGTTCGAGACATTTGTTGTGCTGAAAACCAAAGTTGCTTTTTTAAAAATTAATACAATGTCTAAGGGGTCTCTAGAATGGAATAATGTCTAAAAGCTCACACTTCAATTAATTAAGGCTAATTAAGTAATGAACTCAATGTTATTCCTATGGGTAATGCAGGGAAGCTTTGGGGTTGCTTTTTAAAAATTAATGAAATGGACCCAAATGTCTAAAATGTCAAAAATAGACGAAAAACAACTATTTAATGTTGTTGTTTTTTTCAATTAAAAATGCAATAATGCATAAGGAATTGCATTTTAATTCTTTCCACGTACCAGTAATTCCTATGGGAATGAAGTGAAGTTTCAGGGCTAGGTCATTTAAATATTAATGAAATGCAAAGAAATATCTAAAATGTTGACAAATACTATGAAATCAACTATTAACTGGCATTTTCAATTTAAAAACTAATAATGCATAAAAAATAGTTGTTAAATTTTTTATTGTATTCCTATGGGAAATGTAGTAAAGCTTAAGAGCTATTTTTTTAAACAAATAATATTAAATTCACAAAATTATCTAAAATGTTAAAATAAATCTTAAAAATATAAATAATCTCTTTATAAAAAATATTTTTTTAAATTGAAATATTTGGATATCCCCAAGTAATTCCTATGGGATGTGCAGTGAAGTTCAGGGGTTGCTTTCGTAAAATTAAAACTGAGAGGAGGGAAAAACTATTTTTGCTACTTTTCACCTCCCAATTTTTTCCCGTGCAGTCGAGATAACCCGTTCGCGTCCCCGAGTCTCACTTTTCCCTTCGCGCGATAAGGAAAGTCTTTTGTTCGCATAAGCAGAAGCATGATGGGAAAGCAAAGAGGGAGGACGCGCGAGTCGACGTTTGCAATCAATGGTTGGAAATGTGATGATTTTTCCAATACACAAGGATAGATAGGCTAATGTGCGTTCGTCTCTGTGCTTATCTCTGTCCGAAAAGGAAAATTATTGAATATTTTGCAAATTCACCCTTTTCACCCTCTGTGTTGCGAACCCCTCGAGTCCCGAATGAACACAACCACTAAATCACGCTCCGATGCAACCTCATTTCACCTGTTGAATTTCCCCTTCTTCCACATCCCTTAACCACATTTTTTTTATTTTTTAGTATTGGTTTCATATACGGAAAAATAAAATAAAATTAAAAAAAAAATATTTTGTAAATGTGTTCCATTTTTTGTGGAATTATGAAAATCTATTTTTTTCTATTTTTGTCGATTTAATGAATTTTTTCTTTTATTTTTGTTGCATAATCGCGAAAAGTGATTATTAAATTGATTAAAACTATGGTGAATAATCTAAAAATAACATTAAATATAAATAATCAATTAAAAAGTGTGATTGGCACTGCATTTTTATTTTTTATGCTATTTCTATGGGATGTGCAGTGAAGTTCATGAATTTGTTTTTTTTTTTTAATAAAAAAATGCACAGAAATGTTTAAAATGATGCTAAAGGCTGAAATCTCAAGTTGTGTATGTTATCTTACACTTTAAAAATATTAATGCATAAAAAGATTATATTTTAAATGTTTATGTTATTTGTATGAGTCATTTTAACTAAAACGAAAATTTCAAAAATGAAATATTTGAATGTTATACTCATGGGAAATGCTGTGAAGTTTAAGGGGGTAAAAAATTATTCTGCAGTTAATTTATTGAGTAAATTTATAACATTTTATTTAAATGTAGTCAAATTGATCAATTCAAAACTAATTTTAGTCAATTTCATTAATTTATTTTAAAAAAATTAAAAAATTAATAAATTCTTTTAAAAATCATTAAAACCAACCAAACATTATAAAAATTATTTAACACCCACAAATCGTTCAAAAACATACAAAAATCTAAAAAAATAAAAAAAATTCTTCAAACCTATTTTTCAACTCAAAAATACCATTCGCACTGCAGTGAAGCCAACCCAAAAGCGGGCAATTTCCTATTCCTGACGTCACACGCAACAAATTAATGACATTTCTTATCTCATTCCCCTTTTAAACTCCCTGGAAATTATTTCCGTGTCAATTAAAAACTTCATCCAACGTTCGTTGACCACTACCCCCACCCCCTTACCCACATCATCCCACCACCCCCTTTTAGGAATAATGGCGGGTAAACGGCGTCATCCTTCTTCCGCAGAGTTTGCGTCTATCTCATTAGCCTAATGAGAATTTGATGAGGTCGTCGTCGCGTGGACGTAGGGCGAACGCGAGAGAACTCGCACGTCATTCGCGGACCCCCTCCTCCCTCCCCTGGCACCACCACACCCCCTTCATCTTAAATATAAAAAAAAATTCAGTAAAAAAAAAAGGAAAAAAAATCTCTTAACGTGTCTTTTAATGGCGTCTATGAAACTTTAATCCGTTGCCATGGCAACCGGTATTCATGTTCACGCAAACACTTATTTATCTGGAGCGATTAAAAAATAAAAAAGGTAAAAAAATTAAAAATAATTACTTTTTAAATTGGATTAAGCTCGAGGAGGGAATCTCGAGAAAGAGAGGCGAAATATCCCTTTAGTGAGTTGAGGACTTTACAGACTCAAGTGACTTTAGTGCCCCTTTTGGGCGCCACCTGATGGTTTTAAGTTAAATCAATGGAGACGCGACGCACTGGAAAAACCACTCTACATCATAAAGCTCGTGTTTTAAGGGGAGTGAGGTGTTTTTCTAGGGGAAAGAGGATTAAAAAATGTGTTCTCCGCTTTAATCTTTAATTCACGACAGTTTATTTATTTATTTCATTTAGGTGGTGTTAGAGGGCGATGTGGTGGGAGGGAAATTAGAGATATTTTTTGTCACTTTTTTAGGTTTTATTTTGTTACTAAAGTCAACTCACAGTAAGTCGATATCTTTTATGGCAAACTTTGTTTTAACTATAACCTTAATATTACGAAAATTATTTTTGAAGATTTTTGTAACTGGATGTTTGTTTTATTACAGAAGTTCGAAAAATTTATGTAAATTTATTTAAATCTTTGCAAGTGTCAAATCGTTTGTCGGAAAAAATTTTCAAAAATGTTTTAAAAATCCAGACAAAAATGTTTTATAAATCTTCATAAATCTAAGCGAATCTTTAAAAATTTATTAAATCTCAAATCTGTTGTCAAAAAACTTTTCAAGGATTTATGAAAATTAATGGTCGCCAAACAAAATCGGTTTCAACAAAAAATTTCGTTATGTAGGAGAAAACTCGACATAACTAACAATTTCATTATAACGGAGATCTGATAAAACAAAAACTCGTTACGGTAAACCAAACGAATTTTTCAGTCTTTTGCGATTCGCTTTAACGGGGTTCTACTCCATCCTATGTAAAATATTTAGCAAGTTTGGACTTAACGTATCGAAAAAGTGTCGATTGATTAATCCAGGTGAGTGGACCAACATCCATCTTTTTTTTTCTTTTTTTTTTTAAAGGGGTTGATGGTCGGATGTTAAGAAGCCGGGGGTGGAGTTTAATAAGCTAATGCGCCAACAACAGGGGGTGGTTTTTGATGGCACGTGCAATTTTTTAGAAACTTCCTTTTACCCACGTGAGCCGAGGTGTCATTCAGGTGGCGGCACTTTGACCGCATCTGCCGCCAACTAAGATTAATAAGTGTAATGCGCCCTCTGATGAAATAATTATGAGTTACGTAGGGTCTGGCGGCTCTTCCTCGTGTTCCCTTTTCGCTCTCGCCTTCCACCCTTTTTCATGACTCCCCGGAAGCGCACAAACGCACAAAAGGGCGGACTAATCACAACGCCCTCTGATCTCATTTTGTGGCACTCCTTTCCCCGCATCCCTACAAATGAAAAGAGAAATTTTCTTTCGCAATTTCACTTTGCAAGGGTCGCACTGACCCCAATTCCAGGTACTAAGGTCGACGAAGCGGTGAATGTTTTAATTATGCTCTGAAATTCAGTAAAAATACCACATTTATCTGTCAATCTGTTCTGGATGCTTGGACAGTGGACACTTCCATAGAGAAAGTGAAATAATGGCTTTAAAAACATTATTGTGGTTTAGGCTTTGACCGATTTTGAAATCGGTATCAGCAATTGGTCGATATTTGGAAAAAGTGTAGGATTCGATATCGTTCAATATTTTGGCTGCCGATTATTGATTTTATTCAAAAATCTCGTTTTTTTTTTATCTCGTTTTGCACAAGTTTGCAAATAGGCGCATTCGTTTTCTTAAACGTTTATAATACTGTATGTGTCGGCATAGGCCGAATTTTTATTTGAAATGTCTGATACCGGTATCAGCTGGTTTCCGATTTTCATGATATCGGTAAAGCCAAAATGTTTGGCTATTTTTTAGATTATCAGCCATTCTGGATCGGTTTGATTTTTGGTTCAGCAGACAGTAGTATAGTTAAACCAGGGTTTTGAACAAAACAAAACCAAAAATCGTAACTTTTCATCGAAGAGAAATCGTAATTAAATCGAAAAAATTTTTTTTAAACGTTTCAAGTTGAGAGTTCCGATAGCACAACTGAACTGGAAAAATGCATACATTGTCGTTTCGATTGTAAGTCTTACAGAATGTCCAGGATAATTACGCTGGAGGATGTATGTATAAGTTTCCACGTAAGGTGGTGTGCTTGATTCACGAATTTTTTCCATTCTAGTTCAATTGAGCATATAGGGAAATTGCCACTATTTTTTAAATTTTATTTCTGAAAAAGTTATTGAAATTTTTTTATATTTTTATTGTAATACTTTTTTGTGTTATTTATCTTTGATGTATTGTAGATCTCCCACTTGTGTAGTTGAGAAGAGCAAAGTGATTGTCAGTTATTTAAGAGACATGAGTAGTAATTTATCTGCTCTAAAGTGATTTAACTTGTACACCACGTTTGTTTTCAGTTGAAGTGGAGTTTAATATGGTAACCACAAACCCCAGGTGTAAATTTCCCTACACTTTGGCAACAAGTATTCAATATTCCACCTGCAATCAAATTCCCACTTCCCACTTGCCACTTCCTCTTTCTAAAGTATTTAAATCAATGCAAATCCCAGCTTGTTTCTAAAATATTTTCAACCAGAACCACAGTTTTTTAAAAATTGAAATCAGCATTTCATCAATTAAGTCATTAATCTTTGATGAACCATTCTAAGTTAAAATGACTTCTGGCGCATTAAAAAATATATATATACATCACTCAGTTGGTTGAAATTTCTTGATTTCTTCTTTAATACATTAGGAAAATAATTACTAAAATAAAAATATGCATTATTAGAAAACTGACCTTTTTTTTACATCATTTTGCTTCTGACCCTGTAACAAATGTCACATTATTTAGATCTTTCTAACGTTGGATAATTTTCATTCAAAATTTTGTGGTTATTTGTAATGTAAATCTGAGAAATGTTAATGTTTTGTGTATCAGATTGTACATAGACACAACAACAACACCACAACTCAATTTCAACACAAAAATTCTCTACTTTCTTAAAACTAAAATCAGACATTTCTCTTAACATCTTACTCTTTCAAAACCAATTTCTTAAATACCTCACACAACAAAAACACTAACAAGTAAATTTTGGAATTTTATTAATTAATTCTCTCTTTTCTTTCCAACACAAAAAATAGCGGCAGATGTTTGTTAACGAGTGAGTAGGCGTCGGGTGTATCGGTGGGTCCTTGGGGTGTTTGGAGTCAGGTGTTACACCCCTTTCCCCTTTTCATTTTGTCGGTCCTGCACTTCTTAATTGGTTCGTTGGCTGTGTGTTTCTCTTTAATGAGGTTCCGTTTGGAGTTGGTGGGAGTGCCGGGGTATGGAGGGTGGTCTTGTGAGGTGTTGCAATGAATGTGAAATCGATTCGACCGCCTCGAGGATTTTATCAGGGAAGGATTTGGCCACGGGGCTCGTGACCTCATCGGCCAGCGTAACCAATTTTTCACTTACACCTCAACCGTAAGTCCTTAAATGAAGCAAAACGAGTGTAAACACAAATTGGCAAAATGCGCTGCAAATGTTGACTTTTTAAAGCGTTTCAAGCGTCGGTTTAAAATCGTCGAGAGAAAATAGATTTTTCTTATAATGTTTTAAAGTGTATTTGATGCATTTACGTAAGTTTCTGGACATTATGTAGAAATTTTGGTTTTTTTTAAATTTATTTGTTAAAAGTTGTGGTTAAAGTTACATGTCCTTAGTTTTTGTAGTATGAGTTTCCGTAGTTTTGATAAGTTATGACGTAATCGAAGGCTGAAAAATGGCTGTCTTTGTAGTTTATGCTTTACTATACGGTCAATTTTTCTCCCTGTAAATTTATTATGTTGAGTTCAATTGGATCCAAATTGTCATCAGTATTAATTTATAATTGAATAAAATTGTTCTACGAAAGGACTTCATAACCTTTATATAGTTTAAAGTAATTTTTTGATGCTGGTATTGAATAAAATGTCATTGTTTGTTGGTAAAGCTGAAAAATGGACTGAAAGTGTTTAATTTTGTGCTTGGTTGAGTGCAAGTGACGTTATTGTGACATTTATTATGCAATTTGAATTGCTTAAAGAAATACAGGGAGAGCATTTTACATAATCCAGATAAATTTTCGGTTATTTAAGAAGGTGTTTTTCTTGCTTAAAGTGAAATTGAGTGAGACAAAGTGGAATTTACGACAAAATTCTTATATAGTACATAAGCAGTTTGAGCATGTTGCAATAGAAATATGAAAAACTGTGAATTCCAATTACAATTCCTGAATCTATACTTGAATTTTTTAAAATTGGTGTAAAGATAATGTTGACATTTGTCAGTCAAATTTCCACCATTAGGGATGTTTAATTATGTTTGTTTGGTATTTAGTTAATTATTTATTTATTACTTTATTTCTAAAATTAACAGTAACTAATCTGTTACAAAATCCGTTTTAAATAGTATCCTTAGTAGTGCCAACAGTAGATAGAAGATGGAATAGAATGGAGCTTAAGGTTGCTAGCGGCTACATATACGCGACCTTTCACAAAACAAATAAACATCACAAGCAGAAAAAAAAACAACAAAGTATCACAAAGATAAGCTCAAACACTGTACTCAAAACAGCTCAAACCAAGCAAAACAAAATAAAATATAAAACCAGTAGAAACAAAACGGAAAACCTAAACTTAAACAGAATATTTATAACCCAAGTGATAAAACTGGCAGTGTTGGCAATTTGGCATCACTGCTCAGTTTTGTTAGCACGCTTTGCTAATGCTAATTAGCCCTCTAAAATTATGCAATTGCTACTGCTATGCTATTTATTTATGGTAATACAATCTCCTCTGCAGGTGCACTGTAAATTTAAACAACTAAAATTAAGATGTCTAAAGGTGAAGCCATTCTCTTAGTCATTTGAGCAGCCTAAAAATAATGCACTGGGCAAACAAGTAGCACGTGTTAAGAAGCTAATTCTACATTATTCCATCATAAAATACTACAATTTAGACAGCATTGACTTTAAAAATCTAATATTTAGTCAAACATTTGAACTGAAGCCAATTTTAGACCAAAATGCGCAAACTTCTAATTGCAGAAATCCTATTATGCTATTTATTTCATCTAGCTAATTTGCTAATTTGTGCTATCTTCAAAAACAGGCTTAAAAATTTAAATAAAAGTTTATACGTTATTTTAGTTGCAATTATATACTGTATTAAATGAAAAAAAAATTAGTAAGTTTAGTAAACAAGTGAGAAATATTTAGTGCAAGCGGGCTAATAGCTAATTTTTTGGAAAACTGTACTGGCGCTATAAAAATTAGCTATTAGCGTAACCAGGACAACACTAAAGACTGAAACATAAAATTGGAACCTCAATTGGTTTCCTTTTTGTTCTTGTCGTAGCCAACCGTGGCCCCCTGGTGTTGAAATTGGTGGTTTCTATATTTCCGTATTTCCCACTTTTTACCAATTAACAATACTCCCAAATTGACGGAAACAGTTTTCCACGCTGCCGTTAGGGGTTTTCATTTCATTCAATATGATTATACGTGGCGGAAACATTCCGACACCCACGTGACACCGAAATAGGAATGCGGCGCATGCAAATGCAATTGAAGTGCGCGAGAAGACACTTTTGTGAGACCCTCAAGACATCTTCATTTCCGGGGGACAAATCCCCAAATAGCCGCAGACGCATCATCACTTTGAGGCGCACCTTTTATAACGAACTCCCGGCCAATCACGCTAACAGTTCTGCATCAACTCACTTCCAGAGGGCGCTGGAGGCATCTAAAATGACAGTTTTCGTGCATGGCTTCTAGATGGCGCTGAATATTGGTTGAGAAATAATTGAAAGATAAAAGAGCGGTTTCTTATAAAGAGTTTGCGTCGCAGAGAGCCATTAGTGCGTCTTCAGACTCGTGTTGGCATCTCCTTATATAACCTTATTGCGAGCTGTGCGTGCATTTTGGCTTTTATCTGCGCATGCCATCCGAATGAAGCCGCTTCCGATGACGTCACTGTGGGGACTCTTGTGATGATTGATAATTGCGGTGCGTGTTTTATGAAACGTTTGGGAATTTGTTTTTGCGTCGGGTGACGAGATGAGGTGGTAAATCACTTTGCCAGCGATTGGTGAGGGATAAGGATGTGAATTGTGATGGAGATGGGGTTTCTAAGAAAAAAAGTGATTGTTGGACACTTTAAAACTGTTTTGCCTCCAGTGGCGCGACACTTTTAGGGTGGTGAAAGTTGGAATTAAATGCAGTCATCTGTTGGCAAAAATGTGACTTGATTCAGGCATTTTTTTTTTAAATACAAAAGTAATATTTGGAATTTGAAATTTGGAAATTTGGGATTTAATATAACAAAATAAAATGTAAAAAGTTTAATCTTTAATAAATTATGAGGGTATGAAACTTAAAGTGAAAAGTGTATCATTTCATATCACTTTTGCATGATCTTTGTTGCTTTAAAACTAAACTCTTATAATATCGTTTCTGACATTTTTAAGAAAAAATTATTTTTTTGTAATGCATGATTTTTCAATTTTTATGTAAACCTTTGGTTACTTCCAAATTACTGAAAAATTCTGCATTTTTAATACTTAAAAACAATTTTATAACAAAATCTATAAACGAAAAATTGAAATTTTCAACATAAAACAAAATTATATTTATTCTAAAAATTGATTTTGGACCTGAAACTAAGCATTGCACTGAGTTCATAAACTCTGCAAAACACATTTCACATTTTCCCTAATTATATTTGCACAAAAAATAACTTTCCCTGTACTTTCCAATGACAAATTTAATGCACAAGTAGAAATAAAAATCAATACAATGTCACAGTCAAAACCTAATATCATTTACTACATAAAACATAACATTTTACCGTATAATAACTGCAAATCAGCTTTACTGCATAACATTTTCTCCAACTTACTGCAATTTCATTTCTCCCAACTCCCTTTAAAAAAAATTACCGCAAGATGGAGCCAAATGAACTGTCAATCTACAAACCAAACAGAATCCAACCTTTGTCATTCTCTTTCTTATTTCCACTCATAAACAAAGCAAAAAAAACTCAAAACAGCTGATGGATGATTACAGCAACCTCCCCCTTTCATACGCCCTCTACCGGAGAAAAAAGGTAGAGTACAGGAGGAGTGCGTCACGTGATTAATATCCGCACCACCAGGCGGCAGGATGAAAGACGGAGAAAAAGGCAAAAAAAAAAATTAAAACGATGAAGTGAAGGAGTGGGTTGCAAAATTGAGAATTTCAGTCGCCATGGCAACTGTATTTTAGATTTGTTACACGACGCTCCTAAGTACGAAAAAAAAAACGAAGAAGATTTTGTCGTATCGAGGGTTTCGAGCGGCGTTTTCCTCCTCTCACTTCATATTTCATCCATTTGCAGCTATAATTCATAGTGATTTCTCTTCCCGACCCCACCATCCGCCATCTCTCGGGTCCCATTTCGTCTAATTAGTAGTCGCCGCGAGATGGCGCTGCGTCTATGGCAGAGCGAAGAAGGGAAAGATATACTCCGGACACGCCGAGGGAACCCCGCGTCGTCGCCATGGCGACAGAGGTCGGCAATGCCCGTCTTTTCTATTTTTCTCATTTCCCGCAAAATGGTCACCAGGGGCGAGGAAAGTGGACAGACGGACGCGAGGCGGGTGCGGAATAAGTTAAGGAGTGGGGAAATGTCACGCGCCAATTGACCTTTCGAGTGTAGAGATGTTGGAAAGTGTTATAAAAAAATTAACGCGATTGAAACTGAGTAGGAGGTTGGGTTAAGTTTAAGTGGGATTAAAGGGGATGTAAAGGGGTTGGAAGTATTGTGGAGTGCATTGTTTTGGTAATAAACTCATACTTCGTTACACTGCCACTCTTTATAAGGCATTTCTCTTTACGGCCAACTTTTCAGTTACGTATCACGGCCGTATATTATATTGAGGTATGAGTGTAATGTACTTAAATTTATTGTTGTGTTTACAGTGTCATTGGCCAGTCTTGGACTCGTAAACGTGTAAAAATAATTTATTTTTTGAAGTATTTTTGGGTGGTAATGCTGGAAGAGATAAGAAAAGGGTTTTACTGTAATTATGATTGGTTAATTTTATAATAACAAAATTTAAATTTGTTGATGTCTTAAAATGGAAAGAATGTAGCATGGTCAAGCTAGTACGGTATGATTGTTCTTGACTTTTATTTATCTATTTATTACAAATAGTTAAAAATAACTACCGTAATTATTTTATGATGTCATAAAATGTGATGTTTGGATTTCTGGAACATAAAAATCTGTTCTTACAGAACTCCCAGATTAAATCTTGGATCATTGTTGATCGCAGTAAACTCTGCTCCTTATAGCATGAATTGCCTGCAATGCATGATTTTGAATTGATCGTTGCAGGAAATTCATGCTACAAGGGGCAGCTAGGATTGGAAATGCCATTCTAAGTAGTTTTCGAAATCCAATATTTACACGACAAATTATGCAAATGGCGTTTTGCGATTGTCCTACAAAAAACTTCACCAGCTAAAAATATTTTTTTCAATAAATTAATATTTGTGATGAGTGGAATCATTTTTAATAATAAACCAATTCAGTTCATACTTGAACTTTAAAAGCAATTTTAAATTGCCTAATGCAAATAAAGAATCAAAATAAGATTTTTTTAAAAAAGAAAACATTCACTTTAATAAATTTTATATAAGTACACTTTATCATCTGAATTGCAGATTATTAATTGAGTAAAAAATAAACAACTTTGATTCAAATTTGCTTAAATACAAAAGTAACAACTCCACATTAAAGTCATAATCCCAGACTTAATTACTTTGATGTGAGCAACTCTTTAAACGTGTAAGAGGATTTCAAAATACGTGCTAAGATGTTTAAGCACCGTTCTACTGTACATAAATTTCATTCTTTCTCTCTGTAAAAAGTGAAAATATTTTATGCTTTTTTTTTTTGCTTTTCAACATGGAAAAACAAGCATTTTATCTTCCATTTTTATTGCAATATTTCTTATGAAAAAAAATGAGATTTTTTTTATGAAAACATCTGTCAAAGAGATTTCTTTTCCCCTGTGTTTAACTATTTACATCTTAAATTGATTCAAGGCTTTACATCAAATACTGGGAGCATATAAAAAATCATTTAATAAACTCTGATTCAGACAAAGAGATGAGTAGATATTATTGCATAATATTTTGTTAGAATGGTATCATAATGGTAAAAATGGAGTTTAATATTGCCGGTAGATGGACCGGTTATTAGTGATAAGATTTAGTATCTAGAACTGAATTTAAGTATTGGAAAAGTAAGTTATGTGATTTTTATACGTGATATTTGAAAAATATTGTTTTTGCTAAATATGATGGCAATGTAATAACGATGAATGTAATGGTGATGCCATGTTTGATATTGATGGTCATCTTCAAGGTTATTCAATTTGTAACTTTATAACAAATAATAATACTATTTGTCATTAGTGTTTACAAAAAATCAAGTGTAGTAAGTAATGAAGGCTGACTATCAATCTACTGATGAGGAAATTCAAGAGAGAAAAGCATTTACTGGAACTGCCAGAAGATGGCAGTTTTTTATTTCGCAAAAGATGAAGATGAAGATAATTCAGTTCGGTTTTTCTCTTGAGAATTCAGGTATAATACTATACTGCAATGATTTTTACACTCAAAATCAATGCAAATTTACATTTTTTTTTAGGTAGGTATTTATGTATAATTTACATATTTTTGCATTTCTGTTTACATTTTTATACATTACAGTATACACCTTTGAAGTTTTACATTTTGAACACGTAAATGAGTAAATTTACACTTTGAAGTAAAAATCATTTTGATGGTATCATACTGTTTCATCACAAGGGTTCAGCACAACATGATTTTAGTATTAAAAACCACCACTCCAAAACTGCGAGTCGCCACCAGCCAACATGAAAACCGCACACAATCTAGAAAAGTGTCGCAACTACTTTTATCTTTATTATTCTCACTTAAAACAACTTCTCTAAAATTGCAACTAAAGAATAAAAATTTCATCTTCATTACTCACAATTCATAAAAAAAACCTAGCTAATGATGGAAAAAAGCAACCACGCCCGTAATTAGCGTCTGGAACAATTCATCGCGGACTGTATAAATACACACATTTTTTGGAGCAAACGCCATTTGTAATTTGCGTAATTAAATTTGAGACGGGCATTAGCGATGTTCCAACTCAATTTACTCGGCGCCGAATTATTCAGTAGGAAAAACAAAGAGACAAGCAGCACCAAGAGCATCAAGGGTAATTTGTTGGAGGCAAAGAGGTGGTGTTGGGTGAAAAGTGGGAACTGGGAAGTGTTTAAGGGGGGGGGGGACACCTGATTTATGCAACGACACCTGAGCGCAGCCACCGCCGCCAGATTGGATGGCGTCTTCGTCTTCGCTCCTAATCCTAGCGACGATCATTTCACGTCGTCCCCCCGTTTTTCGAGTTCTTATTATCGCCCGTGTTTTCAATTAACTGCGTCGAGGTGACGAAGAACGAACAAGTTAGAAGTAGGCCTCTTCACGTACCTGTGACGTGTGTCATCGATTATGGATTTTTTTTTAATATTGGATCATGTCGTTTGTGTGTTTGTGTTGGTTGTTAAATGGTTGTTTTTGATTTAAAGAAGGGGTTGAAGGTCATTTATAGTTGATTTGTATTGTGTTTATGGATTTTATTAAACCGAATGTTTTGTTTTAATTACGTGATTTTGAGCTTGATTTAAGAATTTTAGTGTTATAAGTCAGATTTTCGATTATTTGTTGATATTTTTAAAGTGTAAAACTGTAAACAAACAAAGTAAACAATTATTGTTTTTAGCGCCATCTATCGAGAGCGTAAGAAAAAAATGAAATATGCATAAATTAAAATTCCGACCCGTTGGATTAATTATCTTTACAGAATTAGATATACTTATAAAACTAAAGGAAATTAACTATAAAAAATATCCAGAAATGAAATATAATAATTTCTTATTTTAGGACACGTGGTAGTAATTCAACCAATGAGCGCTGTGATCTCTTATCCGCCATCTTGATCTTCAAAACGACAACATGGGTGACGAAATACTGCGACTAGCGATAAATTCAACTCATTTCTCGACATTTACAAGGTAAAACTGATAAACATAACTTAAACTTGACCTAATTTTGTTAGTTTTATGCATTAATCGCTGCAACACGTTATAAAATTAAATTACTCTTCTACAAAACGCAATTTCTGACCTAAAACGCACAGAAATTCACGTGAGATCCGGGAATTTTTAATACTGTACTGCCAATTGGCAACGAAGCGTGGAGACAGTGTTGAAAACTCTGTGATAAGTGGTTAAATTGATTGTGGTGCGTGAGTACCAAGCCTCGATTCATTCACTTGTGCTTACTGTGACTGTGAGCACTTAACAAATTGACGTAAAGTTTGTATTGATTAAATCACACGACTTTGCCTCTTAACTTACCTAATTCTAATTGCTTCTAATTCAAAGCCGATTTTAATCATCAATTTGAGAGTTAAATTAAACGCGAAAAATTAGCGTAGCGTGAGAAATTGAAAGAATAAATCTTTTAACTTTTACCAAGTTGGAGTCAGTGTCAGTGGCATGATTTCTGTCAAATTGCCATTTAATTAATAAATATTTTAACTTTGAAGCTGTTTATTTATTTATGATAACTTGTTCTTCCAACGCAGAATTTTTTTTTAATGATTCATTATCATTAAAATTTTTTTTCTAATTTATTAAAAGTTAAACACTTTGGTATTTGAAAGAATTGAACTCATAACTTACAAAACAATGACAAATAATAAAAAAATATCACTGATCAAAAAAAAGAAAAATTCTCTTTAATTAAAGATTGTTGATTGATGAGTGGTGAAAGTGTAGTGTTTGTAGATAAAAGATCAATATTTTTTTTATGCGATGTTAAATTGAGCTTAAGTATAGAGTAATGGCCATTTTCAATCAGTCTGATTTTCGATTTAGTCGTGTAGTTGAACACTCTGAGTTCGAATCTGGCTGTGTGTGGTTTTCGTCGAAAAAAAATCGTGGTTGCAAAAACAGCGTTTTGAAGTTGCGAGTGCTGATAGCACAACTAAACTAGAAAAAACATGCTTGTAAACTCTGATTTAAACCAATTAGAATCATGCTTTTCTTTTTTGACACCTGTAGTGTCCTTCTAAAAGTAGATCAATATTACTGAAGCATTTAATCCACTATCTGTTATAGCGTGAAGCCAAAAAATCTCATAGGATTTTAAGGGGCAAAAAATTGCAAAAATTATAATTTTTATTTTTAATAATTTTTATTTAGTTTAACTCACATGTGAGTCATTTTACACTGCACGTGTAACGCTTTTGTATATGTTTGAAAACACTCTGTCAAAGCTATTGCTAATAACAAGGGGAGCAATTTCTTTCCACTATTCAATTTTCCTCTTTGAACCATTAGTTTGTGCTGTTTGCAGAGCTCAAGAAAATTTCCAGCTCAACATGTGTTCAAGTTAATATCCAGTTTCCAATTAAAATCCGGTGGGAATTAAGTAATGAGAAAGACTAAAGTGGCAATGATGCTTGCAAGCTCAATAATACTCTGTGGACATTTGCATAAATTGTGTGTTAACCAGGTTCACTCAGAAATTCAAGTAATGTTTGTACATAATATAGAAAATGAATTTTGCCAACTTGTGAAATGAAGAAAAAATTTCACCGGTGTTTCTTTTGTAACAGAATTGTCCACAAGCTGTTGTGGGTTTGATGCAAGTGTTGTATGGATGTTTGGAAATGCTCCAGTGACCTATAATGCAAGTAACTTGTCCTTTTAGTGCAACTATTTGTTCAAATGCTAATAAAGTGTGCCCTTGGTTGCTGTAACTGAGTTTGTGGAGGCAATTGTTGAACAATGAGAGAATCTTGGAAATTTGAGCAAGAGATTGGGATGTTGTTTTAAGGAGTATGGAAAATTGTGGTTGATGTGATTGAGTTATGAAATTAATGGTGTAAGTTATTATAGAAAATTGTTGGTGAGTTTTTGTATTTATGGTATGTTTTTTAGTTTTCGAAAACAATGATGATTACTTGATTGAAATTGGAATTGAAAAATCTTTAAGATGGAAAAGAGATAAGAATTTGATTTTAAATAGAACCAATATTAATATTAATTTTTATAAGATTTTGTTTGGTTATAGAATAAATTCCTTAAAAATATAAAAAATATTAAGAATGGCATATGTGAAGTTTTAAAATTATTTTATATAAAAATTATTTTGGAAGTTGAAATCTCTATTTATTAAAAAGAAAATTTGAAAATGATTTGGGAATTAAAATCAAGGAATTAGAAGATAAATTAACAATTAGGATTAAAATTTTTACATTTAAAATTATTTTTATGGAATTGTTTTTAAAATTTTGCAATAAATTGAAATTGTTAGGACTAAAATTAAACTTGTAAAAATTTAAGATCTAATATCAAGAATAGAAAAATAAAACAAGCAGCAATATTTCAATTTTAATATAATTATAAATAAAGTCAGAATTAAAATTAAAAAAAAAAATTAAACTGGATTTTTTAAATATTTTAATATCGTTTTGCAATTTCTTAAATTAATCAACATAAACATTTTTGTAATTAACATTAATTTTTAACTATTCATGGTTAATTGGATAAATCCATTTAACCCAACTCCCAATTAAAAATTTAACTCTGGATATCAAAACAATATTCAAACTCACATGCAAATGAAATAAGTTAATATAATTATACAATATTATAATTTATTTATAGAAGCAAAAATAACATTTTATTAAAACTGCATGCAAATTTTAAACAACCTTTCACACAAACATTGACTGTAAATTACATTCAGTAATTTCCATTAAGCTCCATGTTAATTTGTAACAGTGTAGTAATTATATAAGGATTATTTTAAACTACAATTACTAAATTGGCACTGATAATTAAGTGGATATATAAATATCTAATTAAGCTGCTAGATGGGAACTTTATTTTTAACCTTATCGGCTTTTGCAAGATGAGTTCAACGGTTGTATATGTAGTGAACCTTGAAAGGGAAATTTAATCAAGTGTGTAAAGTTATACTGTACTAAGCCTAACCTGGGAATAAAGTATTGATTGTTCACTTAATATTTACCATGTGCAGCTTTGAAAATTAATTTAGGACTTGATTATATTGTTTTCTTTGTCCTTTGTAGTCAACATCTTTTCATTTACATTATGTTAAAATTGATTGGTGATAAAGGTTGGAGTCAGGCTGATTGGAAATTTGACTGACACTTCAGGTAAAATGAAAATATTTCACATTGTATTGATATGCCATTAAAGTTAATTAAGGAAACAATACACATGTGAGACTATTAGTTTTAATTTTACCATGCAGCTTAACTAAAATCTCTCAAAGGTTTGATTTTATTTTCAAAATGTTTTTAAATCTTAAAGCTACATCAATTGTTAAAGCATTTAACACATCAGTAAAGATAGAAAACAGCTGTTATTAATCGGTGATTTTTTTTTGTTGTGGCAAAAGTGCAACAGTTGTTTGACAAGAAGTTGGCAATGAGTGTAAGACACCAAATTAAATGTCATCACAAGTAGATTTAGAAATAACAACACAACAGTCAGAACAGTTAAGATATACTCTGTATAAGTTATGAATTAGTTGATGTTGTTTACATTTAACACTAGAAATAATTCATTTTGACAATTTATCAAGTTAAGATAAGGTCAAAATAGCAGCTCTATAAAGTGAATGAGTGATCTGAAGCTCTTAAGCCTACTTGATTATTAGTAATGAAATTAAATTAACTTGCACTTTCATTTCAATTCCGGGGATTTAAGATTTGAGAAATAAAGGAAACTACATTATTCTTAATTAGATAGCTGAGTATTGGACAAGAAAACAAAGGAATGAATCAAGTTATAAATTTCCTAAATGTCATTCACCAATTTAAATGGACTTGAAAAAAAAAAAAAAAAGTTTTATCTTTTGCCTGTCTTATTAGTGCTTTCATAAATTTTGAGTTTACAAAGAATAGAGAGCAAACCTCTCAGTGTCACAACTAATCTAATTTTAAAAACCTCTGTTTTAGACAAAGCTGGAAAAAACAGAATTCAGCATTCATAATTGATGAAGAAAGAAACAAGAAGACTTCAGAGATTGTGAGAACTAAAAATAAGCAATGTCTTGACTTTGAAATGTTGGTAAGTTTTTTTTTTTTTTTTTTTTTTTATAATGGACTTTTGTGATCTCATTATTATCAGTGGAATGAAAGAAATGCATGGAGTTATATGTGGGAGGAACAAACTGGAAGTGGGTCAACATAAAAGTGTAAAATGTACAGTTGTTTTAGAAGGCTCTAGTATGAATTTAAATAATTAACAATTTTCTCACATGACTTGTATTTTGAGTGACCAATTATGGTTTTGAAAGAACATACAAATATACAATATCCAGTCATTATACCTCATGCACTAACACGGTATGTCTAATTGACGCACTTTTTATCTAAAGATTGGACATCATGACGTTAAAACGACGTTTGGTTGTTCCACTTTTTAATGTGAAAAAGACGTGAAAAACCGACGTCGTATTATAACGGCATGTAGGCGTCGTTTTTACGTCATTTCCACGTCTTTTTCACCCCTTAGCTTAAAACAAACATAAAATTTCAAAAAATCATAAAATCGACACCATTCAGTCGTCATCAACTGGGTGTCATACGTCACCGGCGTCTAATGCCTGAGCATCAGACAAATCAGCTTTGCTCTCATTGGTCACTTTCTATAAAGCAGACGAAAGCAATTATCTTCTTCAGATTCGTTCTCGTAGCATTCATTTATCTCATAAACGAATCTAGAACCAAGTTTCTAGGACTCACACAAGTGCATCAGCACTAAAAATAGCTAATGTGACTTCATTAATTTCTCTGAAACACATTTTTCATGAAATATATTCATTATTTTATTTCATGTTTTATCATGAACTAATATTTTTAGAAATATTAGCCCTAATTACAAAATATTTCTTATATTTTGTCACAACTTTCCTCAATTTTTGCGCAAATTTCACATGACTTTTGTGCTACTGCATTTAGTTTTGAACTCCAACATCTTTACACTAATTTTTTTAGTTTTCCCAACACCTTTTCATGGAATTTTGTGAGTGTATATGCTTTGTTTTCTATTATACTATTTCACCGCTTTTAATTCTGTTTTACATCAAATTTTCACTAACTTTCCACTAACTTTTATTGATGCAGATATTGAGGTTGTCGTTGCATATTTTCATTAGTTCTGCTTAGCAAATAACTTTTCAGAAATTTTTATTATGCACATGATTGGCTTTCCATTACATCTTTTTATGGCTTTTAATCCTGTTTTCTGACTTTCGCTTTCAAAAGAGACTTTCTAGATTAAGATTAGGTTTAAGTTTCTATATTTCTACTTATATTTAAACCTTTCATTTGTTC
>JAQFZP010000200.1:0-48463 GCA_034695745.1 Geophilus truncorum | reverse complement strand
TTGGGTCCGGAACTTTTGTCCGGTTAATAGAGGTGTCCGGTTATTACTATGTCCGGTTATAACAGAGTTGACTGTATAAATTTTTTTTCCAAAACTTAAAAAATATGTAAAATGTATATTAATAAATGATAAAAAGCAAATTATTTACAAGTTTAACTTTATTTAAAGTTTATACAGATTAGAAACATATTTTTGTCTCATGATATACATTAGTTTCCAAGCTTTAATAACAGACAAATGGTATGAGGACATGAGTACTAGCAACAACTTGATAATAATTAACATTATTTTTTTTCTTTTTTATTTCTTTTGAGCAAACAGTTTCAAATATCTGAAAAAAATCGTAACAAAAAATGAACCAACCGTGCGATTAACTGACTTAAAAACAATGTTACAGTATAGAGATATAACTATTATAGAATTATTCTTATTTATTGTGTGCCATTAAATTCTACATACATACTGTCCAACTTTATTTAGTCATCTGTTAATGAACATTTTGTGAGGCTTTTATATCGTTACGAAGCAATCGACTCGTTAAATTCATCTCGCAAGTATCCGCTAATGCAAAAAACAACAAGCTGCAATATATATATATTTATATATGTATATTTACATGTGTTTATGTATTATAAATATATCAATCTAGGGTAACACTTGCTTTCTATCAACATTTTCGACGAAATCATAATAATAATAACCCAAAACAAAATAACTATACAATTAATTTGTACATTTTGACTGTAATAAAAAAAAATTTTTTTTCAATTTAAGATTTTTTAAGTTAAAAAAAAAACAAAAAAAAACATCGTTAGTTGAAACTAAGGAACTATGATTTAGCAATCAAAACAATGTACAACTTTTACTGCCTGTATAAAATAATGAGCAAATTTCAGTCTAATTAAGGAAAATGAGAATAAAGAGTGAATTTTGGATTTTTTTTTTCTTTTTTAACTAAGCAGTTATCGACTGGCGGTTCTCGAACTCAGTTTTTTTTTTTGCTTCAATTTTGAAAATTTATTTTAATTTTAATTTTTTTTTTAAATTTCTATGTGATTGAATTTTTTTTCCAAGAAAATCAGTAATTTTGATTGCTATGGTGCGAGGTTGAAATTGAGTGAATTTAATTTAAATATTCTGAATTTTCTAAAATGAAGTAATTGAATATAAAAAAAACCGTTCAGAGAAAATTTTTAATAAAAGTCGAAGCTTTTGTTGCTGTAGAAAGTCTTTTTTTCAAAAAATAAAAAACAAAAAAATTATCAATAATCAATAAAACACATTCCTTAAACCAAAAGTTTACACTTTCCATATCCAACTCAATTATTTTAATACCACAAATTACCACTAGGCCTAAATCTAATAATAATGTCATTTCATGTACAAATTGTAATAAAATTGCAATTTTAATTTCAAAAAAATAATTTTAAATAAATTGCACTTTCACTCTTAAATTTCAATATTTATCAAGACAGGAAGTGTCAAATCAGCAGAAGCATTATTTGATAGCTATGTAGATCAAATTTCCTATTTTTTCTAAACTTGATTTCTGACTGTGAAAATTGCTTTTACACAAGACACATTTTTATTGAGTGAAATTGGTATAAAAATTGAAAATAAAAAACATGAATTATGTTTACAAAGATAAAAACATTTCAAAAATCGCACAATTGACAAATACCATGTCCTGATAATACTGACCACTATCAGTCAATCAATCATCTTCCGATTTAAGGATTATGGAACTCTCTTTGAACATTGTATACTTGAGAAAAAGCATCACTACATGAATGAAACTACAAACCCTGTATCATCTTTAGAATTTTTTTTTAAATTTTTCATCTCCAATAAAACACACCACTGCCACCTTGTGACACAACTACAAACTAAAAACTGTTCACTATCACTTCATCACAATACCACTCATTTGTACAGCAACAACCTTTTAAGGTGAAAATAAAAGGAGAATATAAAAATGTGAAAATATTTTTTAAATTTTTCTTTTTTTAAGTTTTTTATAGTAATTTTAACAAGCGACCCACGAATACCACCAATAAAAAATAAAAAATTATTCAAATCAACATTTCCTCGTCAAATTAACTATTTCATAGTAGTGCTGTTAAAAAATACTGATACTAGAATCAAAATTGACTTTGATTTTCAACTTAATTGTCCAGCTGAATTGAGAGCAGTGTGGGATTACGTGGGGGTGCTAAGACGTTTTTCAACTACGACACACTCCGTAAAAAAGATATCTTCATTCAGTGAATAGCAAAATAGAAAATTGATCCACATTGATCTCAACATTGCTGGTCACTACAAAGGTCGTATACTTTTGACCGAACATCGAAACCGTTCCTTTTCGTCGCGCGAAATTCATTTATAATTTAAAATTTAACAAAAAAAAATTGCACTCTTTTTGATTCTCTCATTAGCACTTAACCCTATGTCAACTTTGCATTTTTTTTCTTTTTTTTTATACAAAAAATATCATTCACCTTTTTCCCAACGTGTTTACTAAAATATATAGGAGTTTTAACGCTTTTAACGACTAGAAGTTGGAAGATTTTCTTCGCATCACTACCCGCTTCCTTTCACACATTTTCTAATTTTATATATTTAAACATATATATGTAAATTTTTTAAAATTATTTGTACATAAATTATAAAAGAAAAACTATTTTTTTTTTGTAAAATAATATTAATAATAATTAAAAAAAAAACAAAAAAACTCGAATATGGTCATCATGTTGCTCTCTGCCAAAATCTCATTCCAGTTCAGTTGTTAGTGGAAGACCACTCTGAAATTTCATGAGTTTGTTACTGATCTGATTTGCAGCATACTTCCGTGTGGATTTAAAGGGGAATAAACAAACGTTATTCGACGACTTGACCTACTTTCCTTAAACTGCGCATCTAATTTTACTATTTGTGGTGTTAATTTTTTGTATTGTGATAGGTCACGTGGTCCGTGGATGACCATGAGGCCAGTTACATGGCATCTTTTTAGAGGGCTCTGCGAAAAATCTACATATAGCCCCACTCAAACACTGCAGTTTACATTACACAGAATAATCTAGTGGATTCAATACTTCTTTGATTATACTTATACTTTTGAAACCGTAACCAACGAAGTATTTAATCCAATATAGATTATCTTTTCATGTAAACGTCGTGTAAGTAACACAAATTGAGAAAAGACGTGTATAAGTGTCACCACTTCAACAATTGGTCTGATTGGTTGATTTTCTTCAATGAGTTTCCAAATTACAAAATAATACTTTAAAACTTAAATATGGTATTTCTGTTGGTTTGTTAATAAAATTTAACAGAAAACGACATTTCTGTTGGTAATGCGAAAGCAATAATAATACAAAAGTGACAAAACCTTGTCTTTTCTCAATCTTGAGTAGGACCAGATTAAAAGGCAAAATGCTCTAAAAATTATAGAGCGCACTAGCTTATATTTCGTTCACACTGCACATGCAGATCTAGATTTACTAGGTTATAGGCAGTTAATGTGAGCCCATACTTGATTCACAAATCAAACATGATTGGAACTAGATTCGTAAACAGAGTTCTTCTACATACAGGAAGGTATTAGGAGTAAATCCTTTGACTGAATGGAATTTTGAACGTAAACACAAACCAAATCATGATTCAACCTTTATGTAAATTTGGATTTAGATCTGCAATGTAAACGGAGTTTCTTTAACTTTTACGTATTAAATGAAAACCATTTTTGATGTGTGCTTCAAAAAGGTGCCATGTAAGTAGCCTTCGTAGTAATCTCGTAGTAAGCATAATTTTTTTATGGATGATAATCTATGGATTGGAAATCGTCTTGTAGTTGAAGAAATTGTGACATAAATGAAAATTTTAGTTGAAATTCATTACATTCATCTCCTTCAAGAACCACACTAAACATTTCTCATTTCTTTCCAGAGTGAACTGGGCATAACTGAACTGTCAATAGTATAATGGGAAGTGAGCCGATGGCCACTTCGATCTAAGTTTCTATTAACATGGCTTCCTGTCCTATGGTTTTGGAATGATTTCACCTTTTGCAGGTTTAGTTATTCACTGCTACTAACATCTGAGAGACTATTATTAGTGATGAAAAAATTTCTTTGGTTTTGCAAAAAAGTTATTATAAACTGATCTAAGTTTAGATGACATATTTCTAAATGATGCACAAAGTGCAGGAAGCAAATAATCAGGACGAGGACGAAGTTTAAGCAGCTAATTTTACGTAATTAGACCAAATGGGTAAATAGAAATGTAAACATTAGTATCTAGAGGTAGAACGTTGAATGGCATTCACAACTACACGTAACAGTTAAAATATATGAATTAGCTTGGCAATAAAAACTATCCAGGTCATTTGTTAGAAACTGAGAAATAAAATTTTCACAAATGTAACAAACCAACTGTTTCTTCAATCGAAACCAAGAAATCTCTGTATGCGAAACATGGCCTGTTACTCAATCATTATCTTCAACAATGTTAATTCTCCATATGAGTCATACTGTTTCTGCCTCTAAGCATTTTCATTGGTCGACATTTGACGACATCACTACTGCGCAGATCAAATGAGTTCGGAACACGTGGCAGAGACGTCACATCAAATGCTTAAAGACAGTTGACAAGGAAGGTAAAAAAGATGAATCTTGGCCATTTGGGCCAAACTACATTCAATGCTAAATTATTTTAAAATTGCAGCGCCAGTTGGCACTTCTTCACTCAACACGCATATCACCGACCAATTTCTTGTTTGTTTACTGATTTTTTTTAAACTGCCATTTTCCAATACAAAGACTTCTCCGTTTTTGCATTCTCTATTTAACGCGTGATTGTCTTAACCCTCTGCAGTGAGAACACATTCAATTATCTTAGGGCGAGAGCGAGAGTCTGCAAGACTCTTTTATCATATGGCTTTGTGGTTCAACAAATTGGTTGAAAAACCAAATTTAAAATTCAAACAAAATAAAACCTCATTATACTCAGCATTTAAGAAACAGGATTTCAACAACATCCAGAATACACACACGAGAAGAAATGAAAAAACTTGTTAAACAAAACTAAAACCGTACATCTCCACTCAACACTTAATGAGCTACGCTCGATAAAATGTGAAACGTAGCTTTATGTGCTATTGTATAACAGCTTGTCCTGTAGTCGGCAGTATGTACACTATGACGCAGAAGAAAAAAATCACAAGTTTCTGGTTATTATATATGATAATAAAAACAAAAAAATAGAAAAATTCGGCGTCCGCGTTTCTTCAACCGGTAGAAATGTCTTCAGTAAATTCATAACGAGTTTTGTCTTTTGTAAAGAAACAAAAAAATATATAATTAGTCAAGATAATAATAGAAAACAAGTGGTTACTGTGAGAATGAAACATTTACAACACATATAAAAAGATCAGAATAGTTTTTATACAAGTTGGATCTCGCTATAATAAACATGAAAATTTTCAACAAATTTGGCTTATTGTACCATAACTAGAATTCTGAATTCATTCGTTATGGTAAAGTTACTACCAGAAGTCTGTCTGATTGATCTCAACTCTATGTACTGTAAGTGGCGGAAAATTAAACTAACAAGGAGAGCTTTCCAACTATAGCCACCATGGATTTCTATAAAATTATAATTAATACTAATTAATCATTTTGGGGACTGAAAAGTCACATGGGGGGGGGGGGTGTGGTAAGGATAAAACACAATTTAAAGGTATCATATAAGTCGATGAAATGATTGTTTGGTATTACTTTCATTGCAATCCATAGTATGCCAGTTGAAAAACACTTCTAAGTTCAGAGACGTCTGGCGAAAAGTGGCCGCAAAAGCAAACTGCAACCAATTGCGAGACAAATTTTTCTCTGTTGTGATTAGTGCTTTTACGAAGACAAGTTTCCCCCCCATTTTTCGCACACCACTCCCAACCTCGAAATTGACATAAATCTCGATGACAGACTTCTAGTTAGTTTATTTATTTACTTCTGTTGCGATTTTGATCACCACGCATAGACATGTTAGAAATAATTACAATAACCCCAAATACACGTTTACAAAATAACTTTGCTGCTACAGTCGAACCCCGTTCAAAATTCCCGTCCTATGTCCCACGTGTACTAATTCGTTTCAATATAACGAAAACCCGCTATAACGAACGAACTTTTCGGTCCATTGAGCTTCGTTATAACGGGATTCGACTGTATTATACCTATATGAAAATATAAGATAATGCACCTGTTCGTACTGCGAATTGTCAAAAACGATGACCTCCGAACTTGCGAGTCTCCACTTGTCTTAATTTTAACAAGAAACGTTGGTTAAAAAACGGGGCATAAGCTCATTTCCGGTTGCACTTTCTGTTCGCAATAGTGAAAGTTCGTTACGGTACAACGAAATTTAGTAACATGAAATATATAGGATGACCAACCAAATTAAAATAAAAGTTCATTATAGCGGGGTTCGTCCTGTACCATTAAGACCGTTCCACCCAATAATTTACAAGTCATGCATTGACGTTTTCAATCAGCCGATTAAATTTTATGTGACGGCTCGGTTGGTTTAATTGGTTGATGTCATCGATGTTGGTTAAATATGAATTTTTCACTTTTAATCCTTCGCTCGTAAAGTGGATAATAATTACTGTTGACTCGTTGAAATGAGATACGACTTGAATTTTCCAGTTCTTTTTGCAGGTGTTTATGTCTGGTTTTTCACATTGCGAAATTGTCTGATTCCTATTTCCTTTTGTGTAATATTCTTTTAGTATTTATTTTTGCTTTATATTTATATATAATTTAAAAAAAAAAAAAAAAAGTTTTTCCATAAATTGGCTGCTGCGATCAATAAGGCGCCAAGTGGGAGTCTCTTAGTGACCAGAGACACACTGATCACTTATTAATCAGTCCTGTCACTGAGTGATTAAAGGTTGTCTCGGTGGAGTTGGGAGACTTAGGTCATTATACAGAAATTTCAACTGTCGATATTCGATTTTGCCACCTGGTGACTGGTATTGAAATGTGAAAAGCAAACACTCAATTACAAAGCAATGGCAAAATCACGAATTTGAAATTCGTTCTGAGCTTGGACATGGACGGAAATCTAGGAATGTCATTACGACCTTTCTCTTTAGAGGCCGCCCTCGAATACAGGCTTTGAATAAAAAGCCGCGATTTTCTAGGCGTCAACTACCGGTACATAGACTTTGTGAAAATAAAAATCTTGGAAGATCTAGCTCTAGCTCTTATTTACAATAAAGTAATATTTGTAGGTGGAACGATCAATATGTGGAGTTTTCTCCTTCAAGCGTCGTGCCGGACTCGCCGGTGGTAAAATAAACACGCTTATCGCTTATCGACTAATGTCAACTGACCTTGGACGTCCTCTGCTTCTCTTGACCGTCGGTTGCACCGTTTCCGTGCTCGTCACTTTGGAGCAGCGGCGCTTTAAAGGCACGTTTATTTCCGTGTGCATCCTGTGTTGAATCAACATTTGCACGTCACCGGGACTCGGCATGTGATAAGAGGGCAATCGGACAACGTTTTTCGCAGTTCGACGCAGTCGGCCGATGGCGGCAGCACTGGTTAACGGTGGGACGGAGACGTCGCTACAGTCGGACGTCGAAGTCTGTTCGGACGAGTCTGATTTCTGCGCCTCTCCGGGCACGTTCAAGATCTGCGCCGTCGCCGTCAGCGTGCAGTCGGACTCCTCCGCGTGGTCTCCGTTTTTGCCGTCGTAGTCGGCCAGATGCGCCTCGCTCACGGTCGACGAGACGCTCGCCACGTGCAGCGAGTCGGGCGAGTGTTGCGACCACGGGTCAGTCTTTTCGCCCATCTCGTGGCTCTCGCTGACCGACGCGGTGCCGTTTCCGTGACTCGACTCGGGCGACTTTGACCCAAATCTGCTCGTCACGGCCGGCGACTGAAGAAACGACAGCAGAGATTTGAGGCTTAGCTGCGGCAATTGTAAGACGTCGTCGTTCTCGATGTCCGGTTCGTCGTCGTCTTTGTCGTCGGCGACTGCTACAACCACCGCTTCCGCTTCATTGGTTGGTTCCGGTGCCACTTCTATCGCGTGGCTTGTCGTCTCCTTGTGGAAACACGGCTTGAACCGTGCTCGCAGTTTGTTTAGTTCCAGTTGTCCTTCCTCTTCGCTGCAAAAACAAGAAGAGGAAGGAAGAAAATTTTAATTTTTCTAATGCAAAAATAAACTTTTTAGACTGTACCTCAAAACTTTGTTGATGCAAAGAAAAGTGTCCTTGTTTTTCAGACGATAATTTTGCTGCATGTGTCCCTGACTCTTCAGATAGACCAAACTTTTCGTGCGGGTCCACAGGCGATAAACAGCGATGCCGATCCCGCTCTCCGAGATGAACACTATAAAAACAAAAAATATATATTTTTTTTTTTTAATTTAAAATAATAAAGCGTTATGAGCAAAATAATTGCATCCATTAACTATTTCGGAAATTCATGACAAAACTACCCTCAAAATTAACACCAGATCGCCACAATTTTCTGACGAGACTGACAAATTTTCAAAAACCACCAGACCAAATAACGATAACATTTCGAATTTATTCAATTTTCCATTTTTTAAACCTCAAGAGTTATTTTCTATCACACAAAAATATAAAATAATAGATAAAATAACTATTTAATATCTGTTATTTGCCTGCAAAATAATAAGAAGAACTCAACAACGTTCTAAATATAGCGAAAACCCCCCGCAGAGGAAAGCCCGACTCATTTGTAACGGGGAGTTATGTTCGCAGCGCTTGACTAGACGGCACGGCGGGACGCCAAGGGAAACTAAATTTATCTCCACTGTGTCGCGTTTACCACCGGTTAAGATTCGTAATAATTAAAGATGCGTTTCTTACTGTCTCTGTGAGCAAGAGTGGCAACGGGAATGTCTTTGGCATACATGTAGTCGTACGCGTTTCTCCCACAAACCTCTTCCGGCGTGTGTCCGATTAACAATGAAATTCTAGAAACAAAAAGTTACGTTGTTATTTATATTTATTATTATTATTAGAGAGTTTGCGATTTTTGTTGTTTTGCGGCAATGAAAAATTGCAATGTCATCGCAAAACGGAATATCGCAAAGTGAAAAAGTGTCTATTTATTTTTTGTACCTGTGATCTGCGCAAATAATTTTTCCATCGAAGCCATGTTGGGTGATGTATTCGTTCTGATACCCATCCATCCACGAAATCTCATTGATTGGCTGATTCCGAACGAGTCTCACCACACAAATCAGTAAATTTTCTGTGAAATAAAAGTGAATTTTAGAATATTTAACGAAAGGATTTATGAATTTTTATACTGACCGTTTCTGCTGTCCGCTACCCTGGCGTGACCAACCACGTTGACGAGATCATATTTTCCACAGTCACTCCTAGACAACGTGCGTTCTGAAAGGTGACAGTAAAACGATCGCCTCTCGTTTATGTTGTCTAAATAAAGTTTTCAAAAACGTTATTTAAAGTACCGTTTTTAAAAATACCTTTTTTTTTACCTGGCGTCACTTGTAAATTTTTCTGAACCTCTAGGAAATCATCAGGATGGATGATGTTGTACACTGAATGACCAATAATATCGACCTGTTTTAAATTGAGAAAGGAAATTAATAATTACCAGTATAATAAATTATTTATTTCAAATTTTCAAAAAAAATACTCACGGGTGAATGACCTAGAATTTTTTCTATTTCATCCGACACGTAAATCACTTTACCAGAGGTGGACAAAATGATTAAAAAACCGTTAAGAGCCTGTGAAGTTAAAATTAATAGAAATATAAATATTAACTTCTAAAATAACTGTTTCGAATATACTTACGTCTAACAACAAACTGCTCAACTGCCCATCTTGTAGAAAACAAGGCCGCCATTGTATTAGTGATTTCTCAGTTAACAAATCTGAGAATTTAAAAAAAGTATATAATTTATTTAGTGTCATCAATCGCAGATAGAGCTCCACCGGGTTCAAGTGAAATCCGATTAGGAACATCACGAAGTATAGATTCAAAAAATTTCACCCGGTGGGGCAGTAGCGATTCTAAAGTGGAAAAGCAATGATTTTTATGTGACAATTAAGTGTGAATTTACTTTGATAAATCCTAAGGAAGGATGCACTCAGCCTCAAAATGCTCGTCTTATCTACTCTTTTGGTCGCCGTGGAGACGATGGGCACAATTGAAGCAAGCTGCGATATGAACTTATTCAGCCTGTCGCGACGTGTTTTTTCCGCTAAATTTCTCTGGATTCGAGTCGAACTGAAAAAAAATTAAAAAATAAATTAAAAAATCACCGTGTACGACGCTACCACCCTTAATAAACCATATATACACAGTACTTCCGGTAATTTCTGAGCACCCGGGAATTATTGAAAGCAAATTACAGTCATTAAATTGATGTGTTTTGATGAGTTAGTGACCACAGAAAACTCGATTTTCTCGATCATTCACAGAAAATCGGGAAGTGGAGATTTGTTTAAACTGCATGTGCAGTTTGATTGTTTTCAAACGGTTGGACATTTTTACTGACTATTTTGACCGCCTTGTAATTTATTTCTATTCAAACACAATTATTAATCAATCAATATGACTAAACTGTAAACACAAGAAAGGAAAAGTAAAAAATGCCTCTAATAAATAATGAAAATAATAAAAACAGAATAAAATATCGCAATTAATGCCTTTTTAATACATCTATAAACATTGTAATGATTGAGGGGGAAAATAAAATAAGAAAAACCAGTATTCTGCATCTGTTGCACAATAATCCAGGTCAGTTAGAAGGAAATTAGGTCACAGACATTACAAAGTTCCTCTTTTAAATGAAAGTTAAAATAATAATATTCAAATTGGGGGGGGGGAATTGTAAACAGGAAAATATCCTGATTTTATTTTCTTTAACCTTGACAACATTGTTCCTCATTTATTTCCACTTTCTCACCATTCGCACGCATTTACAAACTTCCTTGACATTTTGCGATATCAAATTACGTCTTTCTTTCACCTCTATATAACTGTAATCTCTTTTAATTTCTTTTTAAACAGATGTCACAGGTGCCACTTGTGCTTTACCAACACTTAAGAGTGATTACTAGGAAGTATCTAATTCGAAATTAGTATTTATTACACTCTATTTTGCTCGTAGTTTTGTACAAATCATAATATAATAAAAGTAGTTAGTTTAAGAAATTTTTTCTCTAAAGTTTAATTTACGGTCCAGAGGTAAATAAAAGATGAAAGTATAACACTGACCAAGATACTTAAAATACATAGAACTGACTAAAAATGAAAACCTTGCCACTTATGTAGAACTCTGCGAGATACTGCTAACTAGTAGCAAATTGTGTAACTATTTTTCGACGAAAGCATAAGTGAACACTTATTATTATGCAGCGCCAAATGCAGCAGCGTCGCAACCTCTCACTTAGTGACACCGAAGTTGTAGGTCCACAGAATAAAGACATAACAGAAGAATCTTCACTTTAACTCAGCATTGTTTTCTTAATTTTCTGTGTGTTTTTGAGTTATTTTAACCTGAAATTACTAATTACTTTATACTAATTTCAAAGATTTGGGTTGTAAGTTGTGTAAAAAGTGAATAGATGCTGTAGAAAACAATACTTTATTCACATAATTGTTGCTTTGTGTAACTGTTTACTATACTTAACAGCTATACGGCCACCTGAGGGCTATGGTTTTGGCGCCATTTTAAATTGGTGCGTTCCAAAGGCAAGAGTGAGAATTCTGTATATCTTTATTCTGTGGTAGGTCTGCTATGTGCCAATACGAACAAGGACCCTCACTGGCTGTTTTCGTACCTGTGATTTGATTAGTCGAAGTTGAATTCCAACTCCAACGCCAACGCGCTAATAGTTAAAAGCAGAAAAGTTAAAATTTTTCATTTTTTACACCACTTGGTGTTGCCCATCAACGCCAGTGTTGGCGCTGCCTGAAATTGACGTGGCTTTCCACTTTGAATAGCCTGACGCTGCATTGTGCACGAACCGTAATTTACTACGCATATCAGGCAAAACTCTCGCACTATGACGTAAAAAGAGTCAAATGACGCAAATTCGCAATTTGCAGTTTTGAGTTTCCGGTTTCGTAACTCGAGAAAAGTAGGAAATATCAATGTAACTTTTTTATTATACCTAGACGAAACGATTTGGTCTGTTTCTATCAATGAATAATTGAGTTTTGTAAAATTTCACAGAGTTTAGAATGTGTGTTATACTCGTACTTCTATATCTTCATTAAAACTGATAAACACCTCTGTAAGAAAACTACTGTAAATAACAAGTATTTTACATAGCAAACTGAAATTTTCAATTTCAAATTTTGTTTACTTTATGCTTATAACACACATTTCCTGTTGCACCAACAAAAGTTCAAATTTAAGCTGAGCAGTAGCGGACTGGGTCTAAAATTTCTACCGGTAAAAACTTGTAAAACGGCCCACTCAAAAGGGTCCACTTAAATACTTAATCTTATCAAAACATAATCAAAGAGTGACCTCTGGGAAATTTTCCAGGTATCCTAACAGGCCAGTCCACCACTGAAGCCGAGTATTTAACGACAATACTTTTAACATTGGTCAAACTCCAGTTAACTTTAACTCTCGTTGCTGCAATCGACCGATAATAAAACAAGCTAGAAGTTCTTTTCAACTTATAATATCTTGTCTCTATACATTGATCTACGATAGTTAGCTGGCTTTTTACAAACTTGTGTTGTGAGCTTACTCATAAGGAGTGCTTCCCAACTTGCAAACCACGAATTGATATAAACTATCATCTCACCGACTTACAGTGGAACCCGTTCATAACATACTCGGCTATATAAGCGCTATACTAAGTTACTCGGTTATAACGTCATTTTCAAGCCGGTCCCTTGAGAAATGTTATAAACGAGTTCCACTGTATATTGTTTTGCGCACCTCGATTTATAATACGAGATAAATGTAAACAAAGTTAGCATAGAAATAAACGAGGTACTGATAAAACTTGCGTTTTATCCTTACCCCACCCCCCTTTAAGGGATCAACATAAGTTGCTGATGTGAATGTTTAGTATTAATTTAATAGAAATCACTGGTTGACACTCTATTCCTTTAACCGATTTTTGGGTAGCCATGTGTCCACATTTTTCTGTTAATGTAAGTGTAAACAATTTGGCATTTTAATCTAGCTGTTTTTAAAAAACTGCTTTGATTTTAAAGCTTTAATTAGTAAAAATGTTGTTTTGATTATGAAAAAAAAATTTGTTTTTGTTGTTTATAAAATGATTCATTTATAACTTACCGGTATAGCTTTTTTTACTCATGTATTCATAAGTTAAACTTACAGAAACAAAACAAAGCTCATTCTAAGTTAAAGAAAAACTGAAATTGCAAACTCCCTATTATACTGTACATTAAATTTGACGTGAATTATGATTACCAGGCATTTATCACCTTCACCTTCAAGTAATCAATACTTGAACCTTAATATGTGCACCTGCTTTCTGCAAATTCCACAATGCCTGTGGTGAATTAAAAGCAAAATAAAAATATTGTGCAACCTGATGGAAGAAGCCAAGGAAAAGCCTCACAAACATAAGGAACTAAGCAAGGTCTCGTGAGAAATCGCGTGTTCGCCATAATTTGTGAGTTTTAAAGTTGTTTGTGTGTTTGTAAGCAGCAAGAAATTGCATTTGGGATGGGATGAGAAAGAAGTAGGAGAAAAAAGATGTTTCAGCACTTTAAAAGCAGTTAAAATGAGATATTTCAGCTTAAATGTTTAAAATTTTTATTTTTACTGTTTATTTGTGAGTTGGGGAGGGTTATAAAGAAGTGTGTAGTTGTGGCAAGATTCCAATTTTATTTTGTGAAATTGTTGGTTGAAAAAATTCTAATTTTACAAACTGAACACAATAATATATATACAGTACGTACAGAATAATATATAGAAATAATATGGAGAATATGAACTGCACACGTACAAATTCCTTCATTTCTGGTAAATAAAATGGCAGCTGTCTGATTTGGATACAGCAAGTCACTTAAATCAAAACTATTCTATCATCTAACATTTTATCTTGACACTCGAATACAACAATCTACTAAAATCATGAAAACTAAACTTGACTAGTTTTTTACTAGATTAATTCTGCTTATTAAATTAGTTTTAAGATACCTATCTAAAGTGTGCTAACTGGAGTAAACTTCAATCACTTTTGATATGATGTCAAAATGTCAAATGCAACAAAGAAAGAATAAAACGTCAATTATCTTACAGCTACACAATGATTGTAGATTTCACTTGTTGTAATTGAATAACATTGCATCTGATTGGGGGAATCATTTTAGTATATCTCAGTGTGCATCACAGATATGCAACTGGTGCACTTCACTTATCACAAATTAAAAATTTGGCCAATGCAGCTGATAGCATTTGTCTTTACTCACTTATTCAGAAAATTACTGTTGTTTATTCTTAAGATAAGGTAAATCTTGATCTTATCATACAGGAAAACTTGTGAACCAAGATCTCAAATGTCAATGAGCTTTGCACCTCCTACAACTGCACCTCTTTTGTGATATTACGATGTTGAAAAAATTAGTGAACTATAGAATGATTCAAACTTTTACAATTTAGATTTTCATGATTGAAGGCTAAGCTCAATCAAAATGAAATGAAAATTTACTAACAATTGTTACTACCTTTTCCTCTGTCACTCAGATCAGCTGCTTTAAGTACAAGTAGGATATATGACTAACCTGTTAAAATATGACACATCACCCTGTGTCAAACAATATTTAATAAATCTGAAAAATCTAGCAATAAAAAAGATATTCAGTTAACAGTAAAAAATGAAACCATATAAAATAAGATGCATGGTTCTTTTCCTTCTGTAACTGAGATCCAGGTTAAGAGAATCCACTCAAAACTGATTTAGTTAAATCCTTGTGACTTTCTTAGTCAATGACTTATTTTACTTTTTAACAGCATTTTCAATATTATCTACAAAATGCTTTCTGCAATGAACAGAAATCACATTTACCTATTTACCGTACCAAAAAAATTTCTTCCATAATCACTACTACTTATTCATCTTCTACTTAGTCCTCTTTACTTCCTCTTCCTTATGTTGCTTCTGCATTCCACAAATTTTCTTTAAAGTATGCAATTTATTCTTCTGGTGTCAAGTGTGAATCTAGTTTTTCCCCTAAAAAGGCCTCTTGTGCCTATAAACCCTTTGCATGAAACAGATTACCTACGCATTTTAGTAGGAATATTAAATTCTTTCTGTGACAGAAATAGGGCAGATGTTCCACCATTTGAATGCTATTAGTGAGTGCTACTTTCTTCCACGAGAACATTTTTTTAGAGACCAATACTGCTTTTCCAATTATGGAGTCAGTTTAATAGGGTAACTTGAATTGAATGCAGTTCTGAAAGCTAAATGTACTGAATACAATGATGTATCTTGACACACACGTCAAATTGTATTAATATTTATAAAACTATAAAATACTTATGCTGTTTTCAATACTCAATTCAAATATGCTCATTAGTTGGATTCACTTATGATTTAGGCACGAACAAACCTGTCCTAAATCCAGTTTCACTAATTAACTTTGAGTATTTAGAGCTAAATGATTAGTTATTGAAGAAGAAAAGTTTGCTAAGACTTTGTTTAAACAACTGTAAATCATTGATAAATATTTGTCACACTTTGTTGATTTAGACAAATTTTGATCATGAATAAATCACACACTACAAACCTTGCTACAACCAACCCACACATAACAAAATCTCCATCATTGCAATGAACAGTTCAAAATGAACTGATTGACTAACAATTCTAAGCATAAAGAATTTACTTAACTCAAGCTAAAAATATAATTTTTCTCAATGACATTCACACAAAAATTTGAAGTTACGATAAGCTCGAGCCACCTCGTGACAACTAATAGAATTAATTCTAATCTTGTGAAAACTCTGATACTGGCATTCCTCAATTGATAAACATTGATGTGCAATATTTTCTCATCAATTCTCATTGTAAGCTTAACTTAAGTAAACATTTATGAATTGAACCCATTGGCTGTTTTACATCAAGTCAGCACAAACGATGTTGTAATAAAATCAACAGTTCCTGATGATGACCAAAAATCGTGTGATCAAAATGTCACACTCTGCACTTGGAGAACCTATAATTTCCTCAAGTTAAAAACATGAAAAATCAACAATTCCAACTCTCCAAGTATGTATAATTTTCATTATAACAAGGTTTGATTGTATTGTCAATGGAATTTGATAATTGGAAGTTAAAAAAAACTTTGTTGTGCCTGATCTACTTCGTAATTAAAGTTACAAAGTTTGGATCCCAACTTGTTAGTGAACGAAGCTTGCGCACAACAAGAACTCGTTTATCAACCAATCGTTATAGTTAATTTTTTCCTTTTCTAACTGAACACACGAAGTTACAATTACAAATTTGTAGTTCCGTGTGTTCGTTACTTTGTGACAAAGTTTTTTATTAACTCCCTATTTCTAAAGCATTGTTATATCTTGTGACAAATCGCGTATGGCCAGAGTAGCTGCTGGCAACCTTAAGCAAAATTTCTTCTCCTCCTAATTCCTAACTCCTAACTCCCAATCATTATAACTAATCAACTTCAGTGGTTTAGCATCCTACACTCGATTTGGTTTTATTAGTCACTTTAAATAGCCCTTTACGATTAAAGCGTTGTAAAGCTTCTTCTTTCCGTTCAAACTGGGCTTAACCAGTCGGTTAACGACTCCATATAAAAGAAATATTCAGCTCGTGTTTCCTTACATGCAGTATTTAATTCGAGTGGCTGCCCTGCTCGTGTCATTTTTCAACTGTTGCTCAGGCATTCATTCACTTATACTTCCTACCTAGGTCGGTCTCATTAACAGTCCATTCATAAGCAAGAACACCGCTCTTTTTTGCATCACTGTACGAAGCATTGGGATGTCATGAAACAAGCAGTAACGCGCCACAGGTGGTCTTTATATGTTCATTACAAAAACAACTTGCCAGTGCTCCGTAGTGCTACAACACTGACGAAAACATACGTCATCTAGCGTCGCACCAGTCTTCAGATAAACAACATCATTAAGAATCTTGTGGAAATTTTGAAATTCTAAATTTTAAATATCATTTATGAAAATTTTGTAATTAAACGCTACTTTCTAAAAACAGTTACTTGATTCAACTATTATTTTAGTTGTCTGAGTAACTAGTAAAAAATTTGATAGAAGCAAATTATTTTAAACTTGTGTTTTGTGGGTTCGTTTATTATTTGCACAAGTGTAAAATGTTATGAAAAACATTTGTCTTGTGTAAAATGACCATTTTTCTCGATCTAACTTGAAAAAAATGGTGCCCATTTACACCAGTTTTAACTTGATTTACACAAGTGTAAAAAATATACAAACCCACCTACTAGTACCGTGTATCATGACAAGTTGTCAAAACGAATTTAAATAAATGCTATAAATCAGGGGTGGACAACCCTGTCACCAATTGCTACACGTGGCAAATTGGACCTAAATCTGTGGTGAATTAGAAATTTAGTTTTAATCAGTACATCAGTACTCAGTATTAGTGTCAAAATGACAAAAATTTGCATTTTCACTTTAATCATTTAAATATGCCTTTACACTATGCTAATTACCGGTTTTCTTAGGCGATGTTTATTCATTTTATACCCTTATTTCTAAATTTTTGCGTGGCATGGCTAATTTTAATTCCTATTCGCCACACTTGTAGCTACAGAACTTAACGAAAAAGGTTGTCAACCCCGGCTATAAATAGTTTGAATTTGCTGATATTGTCTGCTCAATTACAAGTGATTTGCCTTGGATGTCATGTTTACCGATAATTTATTTTACCTTAATGTATATAACAGCAAAATCAATACTAAAATCATTACTTTAGTTACATTTCTTTAATAGTGTAAAGTGATTTTGAGCTTAAAAGAAGTGGCACAAACTACCTATTAGTTAAAATTCAAGTTTGATTTCTTAATAGATATTCCTTACATGTCTTCACCTGGTTACCTTGTTCCAATAAACAAATTTAGAAAAGAAATCAGAAACCAACTAGAATTACAATTTCAATTAAATTTTTCTAAAACAAAATCTAAGATTGCAATTGAGTTTCTTGCAGTACGGTAAAGAATTGATATCACAATTTCCTATAAATCATTAATTAAGATAAAGACTTCACTGCAGGAAAAGAAGTATAAGCAAATAATTCTTCTTCAAATTATAAACAAAATGAAACTACTACTCTACCCCAAATCAAACAAATTTGAAATTTAATATTTGACATTGTCAAAACAATGCAATTTCTATGTGACCCATTACTCATCAGCCCCTAAAATCGACAAAAACCCTATGCTTTCCACTTCTACACAAAAGAGATAGATGTCAATACAGTATGAATGTATCTTCAGCTTTATGATGGACCCATTTTTCTATTGATCACAGATCTCTTACAGTGTTTCCTAGTCGAGACGGAAATGAGCTATCGAATCAATAAAAGAGGTCAATGTTTACAGTGAACATTTTCACATTACTCGGTACTTCTGGGCACACGAGATTCGAAATTATTCCACGGAATAAACCTGCTGCAAACATCTCTCCAATTAAGCACCCTTCCCCTATTTATTACAGCTTTTCGTCTTCTGACGTCAATGCATGTTTTTAATCGCTGAAACACGGGATTTGTGTATTGCAGAGAATAATTACACTTTATTTATTTATTTATTTAATTAATTAATTATGTCACTCTAAGAAAGTAATTGCATGACATTGAGAGCAAAATAGATGTTTGTCCGTTGCTTTTGACAAATGTTTACAACGAATAGGAAAAAAATAATTTGCACGCGTTTCTAAGATGAAAATAACGCTTACTTGTAGTTCACAGTACAACAGAAAACACGACAGAAAACAGAATTCTATCCTGTAATTTAGAATCTGTTTCTACTTTTTCTGCAACGAAAAACGGGTTTGGCCACCAACATTAATTCCACCCTATGACGTAAGAGGCATCGGTCACTGGCTCCATCTGTTTCTGTATAAGGACGTCTCAACTAAGCAGAAAAGTAAAGTTTAAGCTTTACGCTCCAGATGAAAAAACTTTTCAGTTGGATTTTCTGTTTTAGTGTAAATCAAGGGTGGGTGTTATCTCGTTGATTTCTACGCTAACTTTGTTCGTGGTTGGGAATTCCTGTTGGGAGGCACTCCTTGTCAGTCTATGCTTAGCTCCAGAATAACTTAATGTTTGATTGAAATGTTCGGCTGATGTGCCTCATTATTAAGTTAACAAGATTGCCCTGCAGTGGACAAACCTGCTGCCAATTGCCACATGTGGTGAATTGAGCCCAAAAGTGTGGCGAATTAGAAAGTTTGATGCTTCTACAGTATAGTAATGCTTTAATCAGTAGTGTCAAAATGACAAAAATGTGTTTTACCTAGAAATTTTCACATTAATTTTGATCTAGTCCGTTTGAGATAATTTAACCACGCATGGGAGGAGCTTGGTATTCATTAATCTTAGTTTTCAAGATGATGCCAACCCAAAAAGCAAATAAGCAGAACCATCACTGGTTACTTATTGAATAAGCAATCAGTGGTGATTCTGCTTATTGGTTGTTGAGGTTCGCACCAACTTGAAAAACTGAACATAGTGAATAGTAAGCTCCCCCCCCCTCCAACGCGTGGCCAAGTTATCCCAAACAGACTGTAAACATTTAAGTATGCCTTTTCTTATTTCTTAGTTCATTTTATATCCTTATTTCTACATTTTTGCATAGTGTGGCAAATGTCAATTCATGTTCGCCACACATGTGGCTATACTAGACGAAAATGATTGCCTACCCCTGCTTAAATTGACGACAGCAAAATTAAATTTCCGTTCTTAATTTTCAGTTCAACAGAAAATTCTTTCTAACTTTTCCGTTCCGCACGATTATACATTTTAAATTTCACCCGGTTGCAAGACTTCCGCTTTTCTTACTTAGTCGTGCGCCGAATTAATTTTTTCTTCCACTACAATCGGCACAAAAAATTTTCCTCTGGAGAAAGGGGAAGTGAAATTTTGAAATATTAGCATTCGAAAAAAAAATTATCCTATTTCTCAATCAAGGTCATGGAAAAAGAAAACACCTCATTCTATTGCCCTTGTTTGCAAGGTTTGGCAGACTGCTTGACTTTCGTCAAGAAAATAAAAAAGAAATCCCAGTCCTCAGTTCTGTTTTAATCTACCGAAGTCGAGCCGAAAGACGAACCAAGGTGACTAAAGCTGCGACTGATTTTCAACTGTTTTGCTTTCCGATTTTTTTCCTCTTTAAGGGAAAATAAATTAAAGGAAGCTTGTTTTAAGTGATCCCACTTGGCCGACTTTAATCAAGTTTCTTCAAGGAATTTACTGAATTTAGGTAGTTCAAGCTACTTAGAAAGTAAAAAAAAAAAAAAAAAAAACTTGAAATCTAAAAATAGAGAGACATAAAAGAGAGTCGCGAAATAAACAAAACGTCAGTAAGAATTGATTCGCTTCTAATTGTTGACTGAGTGTAGTATAATGTGATTTCCAGGTTTGGAGTGGCCGTGGATACTGGGGATTTGTTGCGCCGCCTAGTGAGCGATTTAACGAAGGAAAATTTTTTGGATTTACCACAAGTTAACTTGAGTTGTTTTCCGGTTCTTCGAGCTGGTTGTCAACGACAACAAAGTTGGACTCGAATCGATCGGATAGTAATCGTGTCCAGGTCATCTAAATTTATATTGTGGATTTCGAAGATTACTACCGTGCGACACTTAAACTAAATCGCATGCGAAACTTTACAAAACTCACGCACCCTAGTGATAAAGTTTGATACTATTTACTTTAATTTGCTTCATAATCGAGTTCATAATTTGCATCACTTTGCACTGCTCTTCACCATCTGTGCAAGTGCAGTTCAGGAGTGAGATTATTTGCACTTTATTTTCTTAATTATTGTGTAATGTTGACCTTTTGTGTATGGTGAATATAGCAGAAAAATAATTGCACTTATTGCCCGAAAAGCAACTTAATTGTAGGGAAAAAAAACTAGAATTGTAGATCTAAATCAGAGAATTTCTGATTCCAGTTCAATTATGAATGACGTGCACCACCTTCAGCATTTGTAGCTTAGGTTAAACTTTTGTTAACATATCCAAAAAAAAAAAACCATATTTTCTCAAATAGTACACGAGTCTTAATTAGCGAACCTTCACGTTAATTGAAAACATACAAAATACAAGTAGCTGCATTCAAAAACTTGAGTGTTAAGAGGTGTTGAGTGTTGTGTTCAAGAGTGTGCTGATTGTTTGAATAGAGCGTAGGATTGGCGATAACGATACGATATTATCGATATAGCAATAGTTATATGACGATATATCGATTTTTTTTTCTGATATTTATACAAATGATATATTGTTGATACAATTCTCAAGATTTTGATTATTGTAACGCGATATTCAAAATGGCAAACAACGAATGTAGGCGTATTACAGAGGGAAAATATATTAAAACATGTTGCTAGTATCAAAAAAATATGAAAACAATTGGAAATACAAAGTAATCAACGAACCAATCTTAAAAAACATCTTCCAAAGCAGTTTAAAGAAATTGATTCAAGTAAAGATTCATCACTGCCACGTTCAGAAACTACTTTGTCAAGTGTTGAACTTGCAGGATTGTAAACATTGTCAAGTGCAGAAGCAGAACACCTTCAGCTATTGTCGCAATCGCAATCTTCTACAGAATAGGCTTAAACCCGACATGTTAAGCCAGTTATTGATTCTACAATCAATGGATTGGCATTTGTAGATTAGGGTAATGTTGTATGCAACAGAATTTTAGCAAAAAAAATAATAAAGATTATTTTTTATTACTAATTATTTTCAATTATTTTGAAAATATTGGATATCGCTATCGATATATCTCGATATTTTTCGAATATCGCGAACTGATTTATCGAAAAAAAGTATAGTTAGCGTATCGGCAATAACACGAGTACTCCTTTTTGAATGCAACTACTTTTTTGACTACGCACACATATATAAAACAGATCGTAAGATTATTTTAGCATTGTTCATAGCAATGCCGCTGCTAAAATCATACTACGGGTGCTGTATCTAAGAAAATACATTGACAAGTGAATTGGAATGTGATTAGCCATCTTTTCAAGAACTGTGCGCAGTTTGTTTGGTAACCAAGGTCTGTGCACGTTCAATATTCCGAGCCACATGAAACTCAACAACCCACGAGATTGGATGCAACCCTTTTCAGGATGTGACCCATTTTCACATTTCTTTTGGCGTCACCACCCAGCACAAACAACAAATTACAAAATGACATTTACAATAAGCACTCGTGACATTTCCATCAAACCCACAGTTTTTGTGATTGAATTTTTTTTTTACTTTCTAAGTCTGACTGATGACCCACAACGATTCGGAAGCACTGATGTATGAAGTAGAGGTAACTCGGACAGCCTTGGCACGTAATGATTTATTCAGAAATGAGCACAAACGGCATTGTGTCGCTCTCATTACTGTGGTAAACGACTACTAACCGTTATTAAAACCACGTTAGAATTGAGTAGTGCTGAACGATGTGATCACTCGTTCACAACCGTGATAGAAATAATTATCGAAAACGAAACCATAAATTAACTTTCATTTAATCTTTGGAAAATTGTTTTGTCTCATAATTAAGCGACTTCGAATTGAAATTTCTCATCATCCAAATGTAAGAATCTAAAAAATATGGCTTGACCGATGTGTGGATAATCGGATATCGATCAATTTCCGACTTTCTATATAAAATATCAGCCAATACCGATCCGATTCCGATATTTTTTTAATGTTTACAAGTCATGATTTTTTTCATGTTTTTACCTTGTATTACCATGTGCCATTTAGTTTTTAAAATTTATAAATATTTTTAAGGTTTTATTTGAAAAGTTTTTGTATTAAAATTTAGTTTAGTTCAGCTTTTGTGACAAAATTTGTTTTTGCCATGTTTTTTTCCATAAATTATTGTTCTTTAAAATTATTCAACATATCTTTTAAAAAATAATAAAATAGTTGTATGCAGTTAACATTTTTATTACGTCTGCAATAAAAACGTAATAAAAACGTTACTCAATTTTTGAAAAATCTAAATATCGACCGATTCCGTTAAATATCGGTACTGGTAATACCAATACCGATATATTGTAAATATTGGCATATTTCCGATTCCGATTAACAAGACATTTCTGTTTGAAATTGCACAATATTAAAAGACAAGATCAACTTTCTAATACTGCAATTGTGTAATGTATTTGTATGATCATAGTAGTTGCTGGCGACCTTAAGCTTTATTTCCTGTTTCTAGCATTTTGTGTTCACCATAACTTATACTTACTTTCTCCAAAATGAAATAGGTGTAAGTGATTGATCCCCCACAGTACCTACCAGCAACCTGATTTCATGAAGGCCATGCCTGAACTGTGGGTTTTTGGCGGCACAGCAGCGCCACCCGTTTACATACATATAAAACAATTTCGAATATTCAATAAAACTAGAGCTTAGATTCTATAAATCCCATCCTAAGCAAAAAAAATCAAATATTTCTAACATAATTGGTGATAGGCCAATTATAATGCTAAGTTCAAATAGGAAGCTGGTCAATTCAGTGGTGAACCCAAACATGAACTCATCTTAAGGGTCATTGCCTAGAAACAGAGTTTACCCTAGTCCCTACCCAGACTTGTCATTAGACTCACAAAAAAAATAAAGCTTAAATACTCATAAGATCTGCTTTATGTAACTATACATTGTCAAAAAGTGTTTTGAACTTAAGTATATTAGGAATTTATCACTAAAATACACCAAAAAGTTTATACTCAAAGATTCCCAAGTGTAGGGTTCAACGTTTCAATCACCGGATTTGTGGTCATCATCAGGAACTGGAATTACTACTAGTGTGTCCTTGCTTGTGTATTTTGAATGTTTTTAATGACTTTGGGGAGCTTTAATTAAGACCCACGCACTATCTGCAACCCGCGCATTATTTGCGAAAGTACAGTATTTTACTACATCTAAAATGCATTACTTAACATTCATTTCATGTTGTATTGTTCAAAGTTAATTAACATCAAAGAAACTTTAAAAAAAAAGCCACGAAAATTAGAATTCACTTGTTGTGTTTCACCAATAAAGAATGTTCAATTAATGAAAACCCTTTTTCCATTCCACGTTAAAATGTTCATTTTTTGCAAACATTTTATGGAATTTTAAGTAGAATAAAAAAAAAAGTGAAAATATAAAAATGACAAAAGCATAATTGCCCACTGAAAACAGAGAAATGAAGTTGCAAGCTGCAAGATGTGACCTTCATTCGAAGGGACTTGAAAATTCAAGCTTGGCAGTGCAATGAACTTAGTTTCGCTACGTAGTAATCATAAGGTGAGCAGTTCTGCTCCATTTTCTTGCATCGCTTTCAATTCTCAAAGAAATATGGCAAAAAAATTGATTAATTTCCAGACAGCTGTTTCCTTGCATTGAGAATAATTATAAGGGTATTGAAAGTTATGTTCTAAAAAACATGAAAATATGTGCCTAAATATTTCCTTCAAAATTTAATTATTCCGAATGAATCATGATTCGCCGGTAACAGGCTTTCGGCTTTTTGAAAATGAAATTTTTTGGGGAATTCCAAGTTTTCTGCTTTTTGTAAGATAAAACTACAAGAAGAAGAAAAAAAAGTAAATTTATACATCATTTTCCTCCTGTTAACGAAATTCTCTGTGCTAGTTCTCAAAACATACATCAGATGAATTTTTCATAGAAAGTGGTATTCTATGAATGAAATTCTTACTAGAAAATCAAATATTTTGCAATCAAAAGAATATTATATAATCTATATTCAGTGTAAATGAATGCAGTGGGGAATTTGAGTATTTCTAGCAATTTGCTTAATATTTCCATTTATATTTCATTATCATATGCTTGTTCTATACTAACAAACTTGTTAAGTTTTTGTGTGAGCCACAAGTAGGCCATTATTTCCCTCAGCTCTTGTACTCCAGTGTCAATTTCAGCATGTAGATTTCAATTTTCAAATGAGAATAAACGTTTTGCATTAACCTTGAGGGAAAAAAAGTCAATGTGCCAGTTGTTGAACTTGCATTCTAGCAGACAACCACATCTGTTGACTGGTTTAAAAAAAAAAAAAATCAAAATATAAAATTCATATTCCAGCTGTCATTTCTTTTGCGATCTTTTGTTTCAATTCCAATCTTATTCTTTAAAATAGAAGTGACTATAGGCAGTCCCCAGGTTACGAACGAGTTTCGTTTTTCAGTCTGTCTGCAAGTTGAATTTGTATGTAAGTCGGAACAGTCACGTACGATTCACATCTAGCGTCAATTAGTCAAAACACAACGCACACAACAGTTTGGCGACGACAGCGTGGCGTTGTTCTTCAGCGGGTCGATGAACCACTGTAAACGCGCAGTGTTTTGAGTGTTGCGCCTGTCCATTAGTACGAACCATTGTACGTAACTTGATTTTTTTTTTAAATAATAGACTGGTTCGTAAGTACAGGCGTTCGTAACCTGGGATTGCTTGTACTGATGCCAATTTTTTTTCTGATCTTCCCTAGCACAAAAATCCAATTAGAATCCAACTGAAATAGATATAGCCAATCGATGTGTTTTGCGATAAAATTCAACTCCAATTGGTTCAAAATTACGATTGGATAAAAACCAATTCAAAAAGTCCGATATTATCAAAACTCTGAATATCTGCAAATCTATTGTAATTCTGATTTTTGAATTTTGATTTTTGATCCCAAAAAATTCCAATCTTCCTCTGATTTAAATTTCTGACTTTAACCTTTTCAAATTCTTCTTTCCATCCCGAAAAAAAAAAAATGAATAAAAAATTTTCTCAAATAGCACATCCACGATTTATTTGCTAAATTTACATTTTAAATCCACATTTTAGTCTTTGTTTTAAAGGGTTTCAGACTAATTTTAGCATTGTTGTTGCTATAAACAATCCTAAAACACTCTTAAAACCCACTTTATATTTCTGAGCATAATCAAAAAGTTGTATTTTGAATGTTTCTAATGTCTTTGGGGGCGCCTTAATAGAGACCTACACCCTAATTGCGACCCAAGTGTTATTTGAAAATAAGATAATAAATTTGTGATTATGATTCCAATTCTACCCTTATCATATCATCATTCTTGGAAAATATCACTTTCTTGGAATAAAAGATGTTTTCTCCTGTGACAAAAAAAAAAAACAACAAAAAATAAACAATAAATATCTAAAGTTACACGAACACTTCTATTAATTTCTGCATTAATTGCAAAACAAGTATTGGTTTTGCTCCTGATTAAAATTAAATTTTCATTCCTAAATCCCTTTAATGACGGTGTTAAGTTGCTATTTTTTGTTTCATCTTATTACTTCCGCATCTAAAACATATTCGAAACCTTCACTCATCGAGATGAGTAAATAAATATAATCAGAACTAATAAAAAAATAAATAAAATAACAGCCAATAGGGAGCACCTTCAATTACATTTAACACCTTTTTAAAATCATTTGGTTTCACCTTGAAATTACAACTTGAATTTCTCTCGAAGCAAATTCGTGGAAAAATAACCAAAAGATTGTATTTACGTTTATAAAATCTGTAATTGAAAACTAAAGGGGATCTATATATAATACGCAGTTTGATATTTAAATTTTAATTTAAAAAAAAAAGTAAGTAAAAAAAAAAGTATGAATCATCACACCATACCTAACTTTAGCTCACAAGGCCATTATAAAACGTAGTAGGTGCAACTGTATTGAATAATTTACTTTAATTGCAGAAATTTTGCAAAATATCTCAAATTCCGTTCCAGAAAATCGATAAAAATTGATAATGTTGGTTTAAATGTAGTAAATAAACAGATAAAAATCGTTTTCTAGTTTTTTTTTTAATAAAAAATAAAAAAAAATAAAAAAAAAAATAAATAAATGCAACTTTTTTTCTCATTATCTTATTCCTAGGGCGTAGTTTTGTTTTGAAAAGCGAGAAAGGCTTAGGAAAATAAAATCACTAACAGATTTCGTGTTGTTTTTTTTTTGTAATGACTCAGACAGGGAAAACTTGGCTAAAAGTTGTTTGTTTGGTTTTCGAATGTTTTGTGGTGATCACAGATCTGATCAATTGATACAATAGCTTCAATTATTTAGTGACGTCATAAAATGTGTTCAGTAAATCCAGATTGAAAGATGACAAGACACACTATAGCTTTGATAACTCAATCTGGAATTGTCGATTTTAAAGTTTTATGAAATTTACAAAAAAATTTACAAAAATATTTCTTAGAAGAATGTTCTGATGTAAGATGACTGCAATCAGAAGTATACGAAGAAAAAAGTACAAATCTTACTAAAATAAAAATCTTGCTAAACAAATTTGAAAAATTAAAATTTGCAGTAGTTTATAATTGTGTACTTTTTAGGAAATTTGCAGTAATTTAATGAATTTGGGTACCGTATGTCATGCGTCAGATCGCATATGGCCAAATTAGCTGCTAATGACCTTAAGCAATGCTTATTAGCGAAATTACATTTTACTCAACTTATACTGCCACGTATAAAACAAACTATAAGTTGACTTTTCAACTTACCAGTATAGCTTTACTTTATACGTTGTTCTCTAAGTTACCTGGTTTGCCACAAACTTATGTTGTGAGTATGCGCAGTTAGACCTCTCTGACCATTCAGTGACCACCATTTTTGTCTCGACCTAACAATGAACTAACTGTCCGGTAGGCGGTAACGCAATTAAACGGCCTTTTAACGTTTTAAACATTATTGAATTCTTATTTTTAAGGTACTAATTCGATTTAAGAGGTTTAATTAGCGATTATTTTGTTATTTTAATTTGCAGCAAATTTTGTTTTTTTGTTGTTGTTGTATTATAAGTTATAATTTATAAATTGGATTTCCAAAGTAAATTACTTATAGCTTACAGCTTTTTACTTATATACCAGTATCTGTTTATAATGTTAGGGGAAAATTTCGTAAACTGTAATTCTTACCAATAGATCTAATTGTTTTGAACCACTGGCCATTTATGTTGAAATACCCATCTAGTCCATACTCGAGTAGGGGATTTTAACCAAGTACAACGTGGTCATCTACTAAAATTAATTTTATTTGTAGATTTATTGTTGATTGAACAAAATGATTTAAACCACAAACCAAAATACAATTGCAACTAGTTAAGCTTCATTTTGTTGGTTTGTCAAATAATCACAATATCTGTTCTTCGCACTACAATTTTTGCCAGTGATGACTGCATTGTGTGGTGAATTTCACTGATTCTTTATTTCACTGGTCATTTCACTGAACATTTCACCATACTTCTGGTTACAGTAAAACTCAGATTGCCCGCACAAGGTCATTAATGTTTACATCATAGTTCAATTTAAATAAACTAAACTGTAACTGCTACATATTTAATACAAAATAAGTAATTTTGTAATTTAAAGAAACTGAGAAAAACAATCATATTCTTAAAACAATTAGATAAAATAAATTGTTGCTTCTATCAAGAAAAAGTAATTTAAAAAAATATAAATGGATTTTTCTCAGCATATGAAGGATTTTTTTTTTCAAATTCAATGCAACTAATATCAATCAAAAAGTTAAAATAAAATAAATAAAATATATATTTTTTTTAAATTCTGATAAACTGATTTTTAACCTCCAGCATATCACTCTATCAACAGCAACTAGAAACTAACCATATGCTAGCAACTCCTTTGGTCAATTCAATTCAAACTAGAACAAATACTTCATAAACGAAAACATCTCAAAACGATTGTTTCTTTTAATTTTCTCATTTTAAATGCCAAATTTGTAAAGAAAGGAAATTTAAATAAAAAGCACATTATTTCAATCATTTTGTGAAAAACAATGCAATTTACAGCTCAAAACTCGTTTATGTGTTTACAGGTCAACATAAGCACCTTCGATGACATCATAGTGTTTACAAAGTTAAATGAAATCTGACAATCACAACAAACACTTCCATTATTTCGAATCATCAGGTCGTTTACCCTTCACTCTCCACAAAAAACGAAATTCATTTACATTTTCTAACTAACGGTTAGTCATCTCGCTGATTAGAGAACTATTTATTCTTGATTTGAGCATTTTCTATCATTAATGGCTCCAAAGGGCATCACGATTACACATATCAGTGCAAAGTACTCGAATTCGCTCCTATTTTTATTCCTTCTTTTAAATTTCAATAGAAATTAAGAAAAAAGAAAACATTTTTTCATAATTGACATTTAGTCCGATTGTGGAAAAAGCTATTTTTAAGCCTTTATTTAATTACATGTTGCAATTTATCGCCGGATTTTAAAAAAAATTGGCGGTGTTCTTTTTTCAGTGTTGTTTCCACAACTGCGTCATTTTCAATCGCTCTTAGGCTTTCGACATTGCAAATGACGACAGCCGTTCAAAGGTGTTTCACGAATCTATTAATGGTATTCATCGCGTAGCAACATAAGTTTGCAGCGTGATTTTATTTAAAACTCAAATCAATTGATCGAAATTCAGTGGGGGTCAATAAGTGTTTGAAAGCGCAGCAAAACAACGAGTTGGCAAATGCAAATTGATGGATGTGAACATTTCTTCGATAAAAGGATTGTACTTTTTTTTCAAAATGAAGGTTTTAAAGTTAATGATATTACGTCATTCAATTTCAAGTCGTTATTAATTGTGATTAAGGGTGTAAAAACTGGCAACAAAATTTGTTATTTTTGTTATAAAAAGCTGGAAAATACGTTTCAAACTAAAAAAAACAATAATCAAGAAATTTAGTGCTACTCTAGTGGCAAAACTGAAAATTAACAAACTTCAAATTTCTTGACAAAGTATTTTCTAACTCTTTATTATGTGGCTTCAAATTTTCTCTTCCAAGACAAATCGAAACTATCTACAATTACAATTTTGTCTCAATCTGATAAATCATATTTCCAAAATTAAAAAATAAATTAAAATTGGACCCGTGTTTCAGTTCTTTCTCATCTTAAACCATCATAAACCAAGATTGATCATTTTTAGATCATTTGAATTTTTTTGATCAAAAAAATCCATTTCGAGATTTTTAAAAATTAAAAGAAAAGAAAGAAAAAAAAATTGAACAAAATTACCCAAAATCTTAACCATAAAATGATCATATTAAATAATTTTTCAACTTCTGAAATAAAAGTACCTAAATGTAATTTTTCAGTACTAGAAATTTAATCACATTAAAAAAATTCCTCACAAATTAATAAAAAAAAAAAAATGGACTCTTGTAATTTCATTAAAAAGATTTAAAAATGATCAACTTATTTTGCCAGGCATTTTTCGATGAACCGAATAAAACCAATGCTTGTAAGCATCATGTTTTGCTTTCAACGTTCACAAACGTCATTTGCAACGTATTTCATTGACGAACCAAAATAAAACGTCACACAAAAATAAAAACATAAATTTAAAAAAAATATAAAAAAAAACACTTTCTCTATTTTTATTCCCATAAGCAAAACAATGTAGCTACTCTGTTTATTTATTTAACCACAGGTACCACCTTCAAGGTGACTCGAAAGCAGGAAAGAAGAAGAAAAAAAAAAACGCAATTGATAACAAAAATGCGACCTAAAAATAAACCTCTCAGAACACAAGAGGCGCAAACGCCTCCACACATGTGAATATTAAAGGTCCTTGTTATGAACAATTATTGAAAAGGAAGTTAATTCAATGGTTCCACAGGTTTTCTTTTTCTGCTTAGCATCGGGTATTGTTACGCCGCAGCAAAAATTTCTTTTTCCGCGGCCATTTGGGGTGTGTTAACCAAGATAACGCAGCACGTGACTCGGTGTTTACGAGCATCAAAAGAGCGATAATCAGATGAAACAATTTTACCGAGAAAACAAGTTGTAAAATATCAGAAAAATATTTTCATAGCTTAATAAACAATTTTACTGCGTTCTAACTAATAATGATAATAAAAATAAAAATAAAAAAGGGAAAATATTCTATTTTTAGATAAACCGGTCACCTGTCAATAATGATTAAAAGAGAAAAATATTTTTCCCCCATAGTGTATCACTTCCGGTTTGGTGAAATCAATTATTTTGAATAATTTTTCAGTTTTGTTGTGACTTTACTCTTGATTGGTAGATCGGCTTTGGTCAAAACAGAAGCCCCGGCTTCTATTAAAATCGCAGCAGTTTTGGCTTTTTGCCAAAATTAAATTTTAATTTTAACATTTTTGTAAAATTTCCTGGATTTGCTTGATTTACTTTACCAAATTCACAACAACTGGTGACGGAAATGACTTCGCCAATTTGTCTGCTTTTGTTCCTTTTTCCCTATTATTATTATTATATTGTTACAACTCAGACATAAGTGAAACTCCATGCGGATCAATACAATTTCTATTTATGTTTATGTATTTATATAAACTATGACTTCGAAAACTACGAAAACATGACTTCTTCGCTGTGTAAATACGTTTCTACTCGAATTGGAAATGGTAATTAAATAAAGCGAAACATTACAGACTAGAATTCTTCATTTCGTTGACTTACAGCGCAATGTCAGGAAAAAAGTGGTGTCTGAAACTTCGTTTAAGTGGTCGATGTCGAACTGGCATGTGGCCAAAACTTGAAACTTTTCTTCTTCAAGTTTCGCAAAAAAAAAAAAAAAAGAAAACACGGAACAATGCATTGATATTTTTTTTTATCAAAATGTTGCTGCATCATTTCTTTTTCTTTTACGAAACCTCGTAGATTAAAGATAAAAGTAAAGGAAATTCATACAATTTTCCTTTCATTACAGCCACTCCTTAAGTGGGATTCGCACATTTGTTCACAAGTCGCACACATAGAAAGTAAAAGTAAATGTGAAAAGTGTTCACAGTTTTTCCATGACTACCTACCTCATGGTTGTTCACATAAGTTGTAGACTAACTGACCAATCAGAATTCATTGTTAGAGCAAGCTTGATACTTGCAGCAACTAGCCACAAAACGATACCCCAGCATAAAGTTCCAAGAAAGTTTTCTCGCCATTCGCTCAACCAAATTTCAAAAATAGACTAGCAGTTAGATTTCTCTTCATGAGAAGAATCAATTGAACTACTGTTTTTTTTTAAATTGGTTGAGAATTTTCAAAGTTACAAAGCCAAACGCAGTTTGGAGTGAAAATTTTCAACTTGAGCTGGATTTTATTGTGACGTCATCTGGTTCAAAACACTAAAAACAATAGGTGCGTTCTATCTCGTTTAATTTCGTCATTTTTAAGAAAAGTGACTTATAAAAAAGACAAATAAGAAGTTTTTTGATAAATAGTTTGGTGCCAAAACATTATTTTCCATACTTATTAAAATATATATATTTTAATTTCGTGTATATTAGTTTTACCTATAATTTTAGTTCTTTTAGCTCATTTTATCATGTTTAATTAAGTTTTACCAATTTTAATTCATAAAATGGCGAGCAATGTGACTGCACAACCCACCAGTAAAGAGACAGACATCCTGGATAACCGTAATATTAATAACCGTGCTTATTGCAGTTTTTTCAAACGACGGTTGTTTGAAAACTCTCCTGCAGTCCTGCATTTGGCAGGACTATCCCTCATTTAAACCTTGTGTCCTGCGTCCCACCATATTTTGTAATTTCCCTAAAATGTACTGATTTTGGACATTGTGATGCAGTTAAGCTATTTTTTCAATTTGCCACTAACAGACAATGGCGCACAACGTTAGAAATATATTCTCAGATCTAAATCTTTGATCTTAGAAGTAAGAAGTAAATTTTATGAGAAAACTTTTTGTGTTCATGGACACTCATTTTGCGCCCTGGGCGAGTGTCCCACTTGCCCTGCTCTAGCTACAGCTCTGGTTATAACAGGGTTTAACAAAGAATCTCGCTATAACCGATTACGTTATAAACGGGTTCCTCTGCAATAGAAAATTTTAATCAACAATCCAGCTTAAACCAACCTATGCATAAATTTTCAGGGCCATACTAAAACCAGAGAAGTGAATTCTGTATCCTCTTTCAGAAAATATAACTAACCAGGGGCCTGATTCTCGAAAGTATCGCAAAATAAAGATGTCGTTACCCTAACTCTGCCAATATTAAAAAATTACGACATCTTGATTTTTTTTTAATATTGGCAGTTAGAATAGCGACGTCTTTATTTTGTGACACTTTTGAGAATCAGGTCCCTGATTTCTTGCTCAAATATGTCTATAAGATAGTAGTGGTATTCAACTATCTTGGTTTTTGAAGTTGTTGTGAATTCTAGAAAATTGTTTTTGTTTACATTTTTACATTTGTGTATTAAAAACTATTTTCAAAAACCACAATGACTTTATAAACCAAGATACTGAATACCACTCCTATAAAATGGTGAGTAAGCAGCCATTTTTGTTTCAACTGACTTAGATAAATCACTTATGTTGAGCATGCTCAGAATGCACCACTTATTCTTATAACAGTTTAAAAGTTAAGTGAAATGTAATACAGTCGAGTCCGCGAGTAACGACCTCGGTTATAACGAAATTTCGCTTATAACGACATTTTTATTTTTTCCCACTCTAACTCAAGCAATGCTAATTAATCCGATTATAACGAAAATCGGTTATAACGACATTTTTTGAGCGGTCCCTTAAATGTCGTTACTCGCGGACTCGACTGTATTGCCAAATTTTCAAACGAAAAAAACATTTCAAGAAAAAAAAAGTGACATTTTTCAGTGATACACATCACTTATTTTTTTGAAATTGAATGCACCTATTGGCTAAAATTTTCTATGACTCGTTATACTTATTTAAAAGAAATTATTAAACACTTATCTTTTTATTTATTTCCTACCTGTTTAATACGTCCAGTCCTTTAGAAGATTGAGAAGAACCACTGTCGACGACCATCTTCATTGGCTGCTCGCTCGTCCCTATGTCTTCTTCGTCTGGACTCTCCATGTTGGCAATGGGTCTACGCTTCTGTTATGGAGTTCATTCAATCTGCAACGTCAAACATTTCCCATTATTTACATTATTTCTCACTTTTAAATTTACCACAAATACAAGTGATTTAATAAAGATAAAATTTACTTTCGATATTTTTAAAGCATAGATTAGAATTATCTTCTGTCAGTGGTCATTTCATTACTTGACTGAATCATGAAATTATCATGTGATAGCCATGTACTAAAATAACTGCATCAATTCAGGAGATGTCAATAGATTCAAAATAACGTATTTTTCGAACCAAGGGCGCACATCGAAATAAACGCGCAGGTTTTGGAGGGTGAATAAATATATAAACCCATCCCTTAAAGTTTTTATAACGCTACAACGTAAAATAACAAAAAAATTCAAATTTAACTGGAATTACTAGGAAATAACAAGATTTGACAAATTTATTGCATTAAAATAAAAAAATTAATCAAAAACAATATTGATTTTAATTAATTTTAACAAAGTTTGGATGTAAAAGTAGATAATTTATCATTAAATTTCTTCTGAATAAGCAAGAAGAAATTTACATAAATAATATACGCACCCCAGATATAAAATTGACGGGCAGGGAAAACATCCTAAGAAATTTATAGAAGCGCGTGCCTCTAAATCGAGAAACACGTTATTTTAGATACAGATCTAATTCCACAAAATTTGAATCTCCTTCATTTTATTTAAATTTAAATGACATCTAAAACACACGTGGAGGGGGAAAAAAAAAAAAAAAAAAAAACATGGGCCATTTTTCTCTTGTCTTCATCCACAAGTGTCTGCGAAGTAAATTACGATAACAACTCGAGATCAACATTTACGACCGGTTGAAAACTGACAATTTTCCCAAGAAAAGGAATAAAAAAAATTATCACTCCTGGGGTTTTGCCACCATAAAAGTGAAATTAACAATAAATCCCATCGTTACACGCTTTTCCTTTCGACAAAATGAATATTTTGCGTCTTCTTACTGCATAACTCGAGTACAATGTGCACGTAACGTCTTATAAGTGGTTCAATAAACCAACAGCTCCCTAATATTTCACGAAAATGCAAAGAAGTCTTGGAGTTCAGATCGTTATCAGTCTGAATGCCTTGTATCTCAGACAATGTCAACTGTGTAAAAGTTGCTTGAGTGAAAGATAATGTGAGTTGACTATCAGATCCTCTGGAAGTCGACATGACGTGAGCTAAATTTAGATAAAGGGCTATTCTGGTCGTCGCATGTCACCCGAGGAACGGAAACTTAAAAATTTGCTGAACAAAAAAAAATAAAAAACTAAGGAAAAAAAGTCATTTTGCTTCCTTCCATCCTAGTGGTTTGTTGTGATAATGTATAATTACTACTGAATACCTTTCTGTGACAGAGAAGGAAAAATGAAAATTTCTGTGTTCTATTTTACGTACAATCGCGGTCACAAAAAAATGTTCATTTCTTTTTTCACGGGACTAATTGAACAGTTGGCCATCAGGAGATTGGAAACAGTCAATTTTCCCACGCGGACCAAAAATATATTTAGTGGCCCAATTTTTGTATATTTGGAATATATTTTTGGTCCGCGTGGGAAAATTGACTGTTTCCAATCTCCTTATGGCCAACTGTTCAATTAGCCCAGTGAAAAAAGGAATGAACATTTTTTTGTGACCGCGATTGTACATTTCCTGGACAACAGACAATGTTGGAATTTTAGTAAAGGGGATTACTAATTTGATTCGGCTGTTCTTTAGATTAGCGACCATTCTTGATCGATTTTATTCCCAATTAAGTGGTGTATAGTTGAACACACTAGATAAGTTCGTTTATTATACTACAAACATAAGTCCAGTGGATCTAATTCAAAACTGACAAAAAGGAAAAGTAAATCAAGTTTGACAAGACTTTTTGATTTACTTTGTGTTCACATTGAAAATTCCATCCAAAAGAAGCTTAACTTTTCCCAAACCATATGGGTCAAAAAGAGACTTAACATGACATACTTTACAATAAGCTTTTTTTGCAGGCAATCTAAGAGAAAAAAACCTTCCTTCACCCTCTAAGAAAGATCTTGTTTCTATGTGTAGACTATATTTTTCTATGTGGGATAGTTACTGTTATTCACCAAAGAGGTTGTATCCTGGGGGAATCGATAGTGAAATTCGACGTTTCGACTAGTGCGTTTAGTGAATTTAAGTAGTGTTATACGGAACATTTCAAACTTCTAATAGTATCCTATTATGTTTTTAACCCATAGGAATTTACAGGAGTGGATAAAGTTTAAAATGTTAAATTTTACAAACTCACAAAGAAAGCTTCTCTGTTTACCAAGCAATCACCGATTGTTACGGTATTAAGACCAAACAATCATGTTATCAAATTATATTGTTCGCTAAAATTGTTTTAGACACCTCCCAATACTTTGCGAATAATTCAATGTAATGTTTCAGCTTTTCTATATACTTATAAATTTGGACGGGTCCATTGCAATGCGAGCCACTTTAAGCACGTGAGAGAGATAAGCTTGAAACTTTACATTCAATTATCTCACAAACTATTAAGAAGTGCTTAAAACAATTTCAGGGAACAATAAAACTCGATAAGATGATTGTTTGGTCTTAATATCATAACAATTTATGATTGGCAAATAGAGAATCTCTCCTCGTCAGTTCACAAATCAAGATGAAGTCGAGTCTGAACTCGATTGGATTTGGATTCTTGACCAGAGTTTGTTCAAATTGACTACAGATGTAGATTCAGATTTAGTGGATCTAGATTCACAGATTCAGTGTGAATAGAATGAATTTTTTGTTAATACTGCAATTTGGATCCAGATGAAGTTAAATTCAATTTGATTTAGTCTGTATTTACACCAGGAATTGTATCCAGAAGAAGTTCAAAGACCTGAAGAAAATATTGTGCCCTACCCCTATCTGACACACAAGAATTTGAAGGATTAGAAGTGAGTTCAAGGCCTTCAAGAGTTGAGTTTTAAAGCAATTGCATCCAGATCCACGAATGAAGTCTGTCTTCCTTTTGCTAGATAGTAGCATTGCATTCTTAAATTGTAACCAAATTGTCAATAATTTTATGCCACCGAACTTCAGTCAGTGATTAATAAATACAAAAGCAAAATTAACACTTCTGATACAATTTAATCGCTTCTTAAAATCTCACTTTTCCTTACTTTTTACGTAGTAGTAAACATACTAGGGCAAAAAAAATAAACAATTAAGCTTAAATTGTATGTTATTGTCTACTTTTAATACACTTAATCATTTCAGGCATTTTTGGGGTATACAACTAGGTTACCTAATTTGGTAGACAAAGCCAATTGAAGGCAATTTTTTCTATTGCATAATTAAATGTGACCACAATATACTGATAAAGTACAAAGATTTTGTACATTGAGCATTATACAGTATCCAAAAATTCTTTTTCTCTATATAACTAGACAAAATAGCTGTAAAATATTGTAAAACTCAATTTTCACTAGATTTATATTTGTGCCTACAGCACTCTATTATATAAATAAAATATAAAAAAAACACACATCTGAGTTTAATGAAAACCTACCAGAAGTTTTAATAAACGAACTGCAAAATACTTGAAACAACTTCAAAAACAAATTTAAAATACCGGTACCGTATTTTCGCAAAATAAAAAGGGATGAGTCGCAAATTAATGCTCTCCCAAATTCCTTAATAAAGTTCAAAATATATTTTTTGGAATATGCACATTGCACACGGCAGGTCTTAAGAGTGTTTTAGTATTGTTTTTAGAACAACAAAAAAAAGGATTAAAATACAGGAAAATTCAGAAAAAAATAGATTTTGCAAATAGGTTGCAAGAGCGCTGTTTGAGAAAATACTACGGCCAGGGTCAGTGGCCCTGCTACGGCTGGCGTCAGACGAAATCGGTTCGGTTTTTGTAAAAACCGATCCAATCCGATATCGTACGACAGATTAAAATATCCAGTCCTGTTTGATCCGTTTTCAGATGCATATTCATCGATGATTATGCAATTCGTTGTATTTTCTCAAAATGTTATAATATTTGATTGTTTATGAGTCATAAACAACCAAGTATTAAATTTTAAATAAAAAAATTGAAAATTTCATTGAAAAACACTCATATTTATTGAATCATATCAGATTTGGATAAATCCGATCCTCATTCGAAATTATTTTGGATCGACTTTTGGTGATCCGAATCCAAACCGAAACTCATCCATCCGAAATCTGGATCAAATAATCAGAACTGATGACATCCTTAAAAAATACGATACAATAATGGCATTCAATTATTCAATACCTTGGTTTATGAAGAGTTTGTTGTTTTTGAAAATCGTTTTTAATACACAAATATAAGCAAAAACAATTTTATAAAAACCAGAAAAACTTCAAAAACTTAAGACATTGAATGCCACTTTTGTTTTTACCAAATTGTTTACTTGGTACCCAGACAACTTTAGTAATAGTTAAATCAAATAAATATTTTTACCATACATCGGTCAACGAAATCACTTATTTCCAATACGGGTTTGAAAAGCCTTCAAAGCAACATGGCTTCGTGCCATGCATATATTATTCTCCGATACATCGATGTAATAAATGATACATGCCGCAAACAAAAGTTGACGAAATGAAGACTCGTGTCTTGATAAATGGTATACGCTGCCTACTGTGTAAGTTATGGCTTCTGCGTACTAATTTGGTAAAAGCCGTGCGTGTTGTGGTCAAGGTAAGAAAAAAAATTCAAGAAAACAATTAAATAGAGAGAGAGGGAATAACGACCCCCACTTTTTTTTGTTTCATTTCCTGCCCATTCCCATTCTCACGCATGGTGGAATCATGGGCAAGGATCCTAGGGATACCTTTCATTTCCCCTCCCCACATCTCATTATTTTTTTGACATTAACCTTCAAAGAGGAAAAAAAATATTTTTCCAGCTGTTTCAAAACCCATAGTGTTCCGAGATATGGGAGGGTTGACTGTACGCTACAACGCATGCGTAGATTATACGTCCGGTTTGATCCTTTAATCCCGGCTGTGTTTAATTTTGGTTTTAAAGAGGGTGAATGAGAGAAAATGAAAATTAGTGGAATTAAAGGGTTTGAAGAGTAAATGATGAGATTTGGATGAAATGTGGAGTAATAATTAGGGAGGTGAACGAAATGTGAAGAAATGGTTGATGAGTGTAGATGAAATTGATTAAAATGATAAAAGTAAGGGTAATAAGCGATGTAGATAATAAATTGGTAGAAATGTGACACTATGTCGATGAAATTAAGTGAAATTTACAGATGTAAAAATAAAATATAAATTCAAAAAATAATTAAAATCAAAAATAAAATTTAAAAAAACACCAAAAACTAAATAATGTATGAAATCGACTTCAATACCAAAAAAAAAAAAAAAATCAGAAAAATTAACAAAAAAACAGCCAAATTCAATAATGGCATTCGATATGTTGTTTTTATGGTTTTTGGAAAACTGTTTTCGTTATATTTGTGTATCAAAAATGATTTTGAAAAATCAAGATATTGATAAAAATCGATAAAATTGACAGTTAAAAAAAAATCAAAAACATCTACAAAATCAACAAAAATAATTAGAAAAATGCACGAAATCTACAAAAACGTCTAAAATCGCTAAATCGATCGAAAACAGCCAAAGAAAATGACAGAAATCAATAAAATCGACTAAAAAAAAAAATTAAACACATCTACAAAATCAATCCTAAAAAAAAAAAAAAAAAAAAAAAAAAATTTGAAAAATCTACTAAATCAGTCAAAACCAGCCAAATCCAATCATAAAAATCGATAAAAAATCAACTTTAAAAAAAAAATTAAACACATTTTTGGCATTCAAGATTTTGGTTTTTTTTTTTAATGTTTGTGTTTTTTAAAAAATCATTTTTGTTTACATTTGATATTAAAAACGATATTCAAAACCCATAAAAACTTCAAAAAGTATTGACTGCCACTATTATTCACAAAATCAGAAAAATCCACCCTAAGAAAAGAAAATAAAGAAGGAAAAGAAAAGAAGGAAAAATAAAAATTGAAAAAAAAATTGAATCACACTATAAAATCAGTCCAAACCATCCCAAAGACCCAAACAGCCAAACCCCTGATGAACATCCAAAAATCGACGGACTTAACGTAAGTCATCTAAAAAAACAACAACGACAAAAAAAATTCCTTCACCACCACCGATTTAACCTCAAACGGCAGTCACTGACTGGTTACAACCAAAACTGAAATTCCAAAACTGAAATTGCACCACACCACTCATCACTGACGACATCGATCCATTACCGCTGCGAAATCAAACCAAAAGATAAAACAAGAATTATTCTCGTCCTTAAAAATTCCCCATTCGCACCCAACCAGCCCAACCTGTGTTTTCTCGGTGAAAAACGAGGCGATTAATAAATCAAGGCGCAGAACACTGAGTAAATCTTTCCAGTTCACCTATTTACCAAAAACACCAACACACCGGTTTGTTTTTTTTCCCCACCGCTTTCGCAAAAACTTTCACAAAAACGACCAAAAAACGCGAATATCGGAGTCAAATAAGCGTAAAATCATTCAGATAAATTTAGAAAACATTTCTACATTTCCAGGTCACTCAAATGAATACAAGAGGAAGAAATTATTTCAGCCACAACACGCAGCAGACATCTTATAAAAAAAAAAATTTAAATCTAAAAAAAAAAAAGAAAATTAAAATTAAAAAAAAAAAAAATCAAGAAAACCCCATTTAAAAAACGAGTTTATCGATTCTACCTTTACGGCGGTTTACTATTGTAATTTATTAGGATTGCAAAGCTGTTAAGTAACGAAACCAGACACAGTCTACCACCGTTATGAATCGGAGAAAAAAAATTAAATTTAAAAACAACTTCACCTTCAGTTTCAAAGTTATTCCATTTCCCCATGGGTTTATTTTAAAAATCGAGACCAACAAATTCGAGTCCTCTTTACAATAAACTAGGCCAATGTCGCAGCCTGGAAAGTGAGCGCCGTAGAGAGGATTTTTCAAATTTCGCCACTAGGAAATTCTCTTTTTACCGAATCTTTTTATTAACATCTAGTTTGTAATGGTTCGTTAAAAGCCGAAATTGTTAATAACTTTTTATTATCCCGGATCATGAAGTTCGAGATGGTTGATTATACATATGGCGCTTGATTTTGATTTTGTTTTTTTTTTTTTTTTTTTTTAAATTTTCCAAAAAAAAAAAAAAAAAAATGATGACAAGTGGGAGACAAAAACCTGACCCGAGATCACAAGTGATATTTGCAAAGACCGTAATAAATTGTGAGTAGAACGAGTTCGCGTGATACACCATAAGTCCGTCAAGGTCCCCATATTTGATTGACGTTGTACCACTTATTTTTACATTTACTTTCGTTTTCTCTTTTCCCCTTCCCTCTCTCCCTCCCTCACGTTTTAACACTTTTAGCAACATACCGTAATAAGTAATAACAGTGTAAATGAGTCGACGTAGCGCTCAACAGTTGATCAAATCACAATACATAAATCACGACTTTTCCGTCTTGTAATGCCAGATAATCGAAAGAGAGCGTAAATAAAAATCGCGAGTGAAAATGTAGGGTATGGAAGGTCAACAATCCTTTTTTTAATTTTTTTAATTTTTTTTTTTTTCGTTCTTTCGTCCTTCCTTGCCTTATCTTTTTTGCGCGCTATTCTATGGCCATGATGGGTGGCAACGGGAGGAAAGAAAATGAGAGAAATGAGTTTTCAGTGACACGACGTGGAGTTTTCGTGTAAATATTGTGATTGATCTCGTCGTGAGGTTGGGTAAAACGTTCTACGCGAGGAAATTCGTGTTTTTTCGAGTACTTACTGCGATGCGCGATCATGGGAGTTGGAGCCGTCACGTCCGATCAGTTGAGTGAAGGGTTTGCACTCGTTAAATGACAGTAGTTTGCTTGTGATGTGTGCGATTTGGGCATTCTAAGCGCGATTTATCGTGTTGCAGTTGTAATAGATACGTTATCCCTGTTCGACGAGCAATTTCTACATGCGTCGAATAATTGCGGCCATTTCTTCGACCCCGATAAATTTCTGTGCACTTTTCTTCGGTGTAAAGCGCTTTAGCGGTGTGAGAGGCAGGCGACATCTGTTGGCGGTTTTTAAAATCACATTCCTTTAAAATGTACTATGGATTTTTAAATTTTTCTCACGATTTAATTACTGATTTTGTGATTTTATGTTTAAAAAAGAAACGTTTTTTGAGGTTGTGATATTAAACCAGTTTTAATTGACAAAAAATTTATTAACTACATTCATAAAGCCGATGTTGGCGTCTAAATGTTGAACTGTGATGAAATCAATGTCCGTATCTGAATTGAAATTTGAAAATAAATAAATAAAGTTTTTAAGTGATGAACATTGTGCTTTTTACTTTTGAAATTCCCATTCACGGTTGTCCAGAGGACAAACTTGTCTTGTCTTGAGCCAGCGAGAAATACAATGGAAATGGAATGCGTGCTAAATTGAAAATTAAAATGTTAGACATCACTAAATCCAATATTTTCTTCTCTCGTTTTTCTTGCTTTTTTTTTTTTTTTAGAATATGATATTTTGTAATGCACAGTAGAATAAAATAAGAAAAAAAGGCAATTTTGAATTAACTTCAACATATCTTTTGAAATTTTTTTTCAGTTAAAATTTTAACCTTTTTATGTTTGAAATGAGTGATTTTTTTCACCCTTATATGTCATTTTCATCTCATAATATAAAAACACTAACTTAATTTGTTTTCATTTTACAGTTAAATTTAATGATTCCATAATTAAAGCAAATTTACGTTATAAACACAAAAATTCAAAATCGAACATCATATTTATGCACATCATTGACAACATTTTGCATTTTTTCTGTATTCATTTTACATTTTTTTAGTTATTTACGTTACAAACTCCCCATGCCACTGTACATTCTTCACTAGTCGCTGACGCTTGATTAGCTTGACATTCAATGCCTGTAAAAATAAATCCAAAGTTATAAAATAAATTTACGCCTTTCAAAATTAAAATACGAACACAAATCCATGATGTGGTTACGACAAATCGCGCAGTTATCAACTACAATATCTATTGGGAGGAAAAAAAATCAAATAACCGAAGTTAGATACGGCACACGTCAAAATGAGACTGTCTTACCCCAAGCCCAAAGTGCGACGGCATTCCACTGTGGAGAAAGAGAAATTGGAAATTAAAATGTTGACAACAACACTAATCAAAAACAAAAAGTTACCTTTTTTACTTCAAACCTTTTCTTGTCACCTTTTGACGTACTAGAAGTCGGCAATTCGACGTCATCATCATCAACATCCATAGCTGAAGCCATAGAATTTAAAATTTATTTTATATTAGAAAAAATTCTACTAACCCCTTGTCTCTAATAAAATAACCCGCGAGGGTACCGAGACAGGAAAATAGGAAAAGAATGTGTAAATTAAATACACAGCGTGATGGCGTCGTCGCTCAAATCAACCAGCGCTGATTTTAGGATCGCAGAAATTGCTTGCTTTGTCATTTAAAAATTGAATTCAATTTACTTTTTTTTTTAACTTTTACACAATTTAATAATCATCTCATTAATTTAAAAAAAAAATTATGTTTTGATGTTTTACTTCTATTGTTTTACGGTGATTTCAATGGCTGCGACGGGGCGGCGCATCTGTCGGAGCACGTCTGGCTGTGTTGGAACTTGATATTGCAATATAAATCAAATGTTTTACGTGGATAAAACTATTGACTTGAATAATAAAAGTTGATATTCATGTTTTGAAATGAATAAAATATCCTTTCTGCCGCAATTAAACGGTAACAGTAAAATACAATTGGTTTAAATACACTACCGTATTCTGAGCTGCGATGAACTATTACCAGAATCATGACAAATTCCAAATGAATTTTAGAAAAGTTAATAAATTGACTAATTAAAAACATCCAAATTAAAACTAACTTTAAAAAAAGTTTTAAAAAAATTCAACATACCGTAAATTTAAAATTAAAATATTTGTTTCTTGATATTTTTTTTCTAGACAAACAAAAATACAAATCTACCACAAAACATGCATCCGACATCACAAGTAAATGCAAGTGAAAATGACAAGACAAACAACTCAAAATTCTCAATGATAATCCAGAAGCATAACTTGATCATCAAATTTATTCAATTTTTAATCACATAATTCTAAATTCATCTAATGCAGCCTGCAATCTTTATTTCATTTTATTTATAGATATAATTTTTTTTTTTTTTAATTTTTTTTAGAAAATCAAACTTGAAAAATGCAAAAAACACTAATGATGGTTAGTAACCGAGTACTAAAAGTGATATTTTACAAGTTAGTGATTACAGAAATTAGTCAAATGAGTGAGACCAGACAAAAACAATGAAAAAAACCAGCACAAAATCATACTCACAGAACTTGATCTATGGGAATATTAAATGCTTCACGATATAGTCGAATGTGACACTTTTGTTTAAAACCATGATAAATGGAATGTCAAATTATGACTGTGGAATTACAGTGTGTCAACAAGCAAATTATCTACTTTTTTAATATTTTATTACAATTCATTAAAAACTAAAAATTTCTTTAAATTCTTTTATTATTATTATTATTATTCAAAACTTTTCTCCAGTGCACAAATTAATAATTATTAACACTGGTGACAAAAAAAAATACAATTAAAAAAAATTATGGTCCATGAAAAGGAATAGTTAATTCACTACATTAAAAATCATCACAAATTCTCCAGTACAATTTCACACTTTACCTTATTCCTTTTTTTTTTTAATTTAAATTTTAAATTATTTATTAATTTTTTTTATTCCTTTATTAATTTTTAATTTCATATTATTTTTGTAAAATTTTATCTCCTTCAAAAGCTTTCATGCTAAATTTAAAAAAAAATCAAAGATATACCATGATTTCTACTTTGTAATAAGAAATTAATAAAATAAACTGTTGGTTTCAAATTTCTATTTACCAGCTCAGTAAAAACCAATATCAGGAATAGGGTATTCGGATATAAAATACAAATCCCATTTTACAAACTTGAAACCGACAAGAAATATTTAAACGATTCAAACAATGATTGTATAAGTTCATTTCAAATTGATCGTGAAAAGGAAAAGAAAAAACGGAAAAAAAAAAAAAAAAAAAAAGAAATTCAAAACTGATTTCAATTGAGTCACCAATGATCAATAAACATCTCATGTCTCGCTATCGAAGTCGTAATTGGCTTTCTTGGTTTATAATATCGTGTTTAGGTATAATTTCATTAAAAAAAAAAAATTAAAAAAGCGCATGCATAAACTCGACTTTAACATAACACTTTAATACGCAAAATCTGACTGATCTCAGATTATTTTTTTTAAATATATATTTTTTTTTTTTTACAAATAAAAAAAGTAAATAATAATAATAGTACATAAATACAAATAGGTTAAATTTATTATTCAAATTTTAATATATTTTTTTTTAATTTTTTTAAATTTTTGTTTGAATTTGATTTGGGTAACACATTTTGTATTATATATTTCCGTATTTGTCATTTACAATTCATTTCATCTGACTTAATAGCATTTCAGCAAGACAACTTCATGTTTTGCATTTCTGTTTTAAAATATAGCAATGGTGACACAAAAGATCAGTTTTTTTTTTCTTTTTTTTTTTTTTGTTGTTTTGTATTTTGTATTCGTTCTTTTCTGTCTAACTATTAACATTGCATTCCTTTTCCCCATATATACTTTTCATCGAATTGAGAATTTTCTCATCGGTTAGTTCTTATTCCTTTTAAAGTTTGGGGTTTTTTCTTTCTTTCTTTCTTTCTTAGAATTAATTATAAAAAAAAAAAAAAAGAAGAACGTAGGAGACTAAAAAAAGAAAGAAGAAAAAAAAAATCAAAATCCTCATATTAGATAATCGACTTCTGCTTTTTTGTTGTTGTTGTTGTATTTTTTTGGGTATACATTATTTCGCTCGTTATCATGAGGATGTAGTGGTAGATGTTGACGAGTTGTTAAGGTGGTTGTTGTGGTTGTTATGCTCGTCGTGGTAAGAGTTTCCATTCATTACAAAAGAGGTCCCGAGTCCGTACAGGTGTCCGCAGTACTTGGCGTCATCGATGTTGTCTTCAAAAAACATCTGAAAAAATCATAAAAAAAATTTTCCGTTATTTTCGTAAGAAAAATTATAAAAAAAAAAGAAGACTATTGTATTATTTTGTTGCGATTGTTAGTTACCGAATCCACCACCACGCAGCGCACTTGAAAGAATCGGACATTTCCAATTTTCAACTGCTTACAAGTGGCTGAATTCGATCACGAACTCGCAAGTACAAAACAGGAAAAAATCACGAAAAATATCTCATAACCTCATATATATACTTAAACCAACTATATTTGTGTTATTTCTAATATTATATTATATAATATAATACTGATTAAAGGTATAAATATTTTTTTTTAGGCTTAAAGATAGGCCTCATTTTATTCTCTCGCTTTCAAATGCATTTTTGCACTCGAAATTTTGCTTAATTTGCGCTTTTTATCATCTCACGATCTTAACAAGCAATAATAATAAATAAAAATAAAAAATGAAAAAAACTTTAAATGTGTTTACAAATGTTTATTGTTCATCAGCACAAATCAGTAGATCAGTGTAAATGAAATAAAATGAAAATGTAGTGCATAGCGAAAGAGTCATTACCTCTCTCATTTTGAAGAAGGCGGCCCCGGTCAGCAAACTGTCGCTCCCGGCTTGATGTTGTGGTCCTATCCTCTCCAGCTAGTAGCACAATCAATGTTTACAAAAACTTACACATTTTAATAAACACTAATATTTTCTTTTTAATTCATTATAAATATGACTAAATTTCTTTGTTTGAAGAATAAAAAAACCTCTTAATTTCTACCTCGAGTTGCTCGGCCACTTCCTGCAGGCCTCCTTTGAGACTCTTGCAGCTTTTCATCAAGTATTTCACGTCGTAGATACTAGGGAAGTATATCCGGAGTAGATCGAAAAACTCCGCTTCCTCTGATGGAAGGTTTTGGTCAATCAGTAGCTTCAGAAGATAGCCGAAATCGTAACCGCTAAAAAAATGTTTGTTAATTTTTTTTTTTAAATGTGGGTTTGGTTTGAAAATACCTATGAAACGAAAGCCATTTGACGTTTTCGTTGAGCACGACTCCAGATGTCATTAAGAGTTCGGCGAAATCGTGCACTTCAATGCCGTCTTCCTCATGTTTTTTAAACTGGATGCCCGAGTTCTGAAGTAAATCGATCGAATCTTGGGCATACATGTCCTCTCTGGTGGTGATGAAAAAAATTAGTTTAGTTTTGTTAACTTCGAAATGTGAGTAAACGAAGCTCACGTCAGGTTAAATTTGAAATTAAACTGCCACGTTGAGTATCCAGGCGGTGTTTTGCCGTTTTCGTCGAGGAACGTGAGACCCAGCTGAATAATCTTCAGCAGATCGACGTTGCATCGAAGTAATTGGTACTGGTAATCGGCCGTGCTTCTGAATTCCCCAATTGGCCGTGCAACGACGCCGGGAAATTCCGTGTCCTGCAAAGTCACAAACCACGTGTCAATTGCATTAACAAATAAAAAGAGGGATCCGGAGTCCTAAAAACGTTTCAAACCAACAAATTCAATTAAAGTCTGATAAATTCTACAAAAATGTCGAAATGACGTTAATCGTGTTTTAAAAGTGAAAAATGTATCTTTTGATTCGAGTTGTTTATAGATTTTTCGGTAAAATCGCGACTTACCATTGCAACATACTGATATTTCTGCACTATTTGTCGAATGTGTCGAAATTCATCCTCTAAATTGCCGCCCCAAACGTCTCGAATACCACACTCCTCGTTGCTGGGAATATGGTTGTTAGAAGAGTTCAAACTACTGTGGTTATTGGGACCTGTGGCTATTGGCATTATACACATCAATTCCAAGAAGAATTAAGTTCGTTTGCCTTTGCGTCCAATAGTGATGATTGGATGTCATGTAGTACTGGTCATAAGCTCCTTTCGCAATTGTACGTGCCGTCATCAATGCATAATCTACATGGGAACAGACAAAAGCGATCATCAGTCAACGAGAAAAAAAATTTCGGCCGCCACAACAACAATTCCATTCGTTTAAGCCTAAACGGCCAGTCGTCGAAAATCAACGGTTTCAATGGCGATTTCTCGCCGTTCGTTGCTTGTCCGTCACTTGTGAATCCGCGGACGGCTTCCGATGTCAGTTACGGCGGCCGGATTACTGATTTT
>JAQFZP010000199.1:0-48594 GCA_034695745.1 Geophilus truncorum | reverse complement strand
TTAAAAATAAAAACCGTTATCTACAATCCACATAACCGCCCATCCGCTCCTGCCACCTACTGACAAACCCCCGAAACATTCACTCATCTCAATCCCAATACACAAGACAAGCCTAAACCAATGTCAACAAAGCACAAATGGACAAAATACAAAACGTCTCATTCAGCACATACACCGAATCTAAATTCGTACAACCTTTTCGCATGTTCTACACACAGGTAAATTCTTAAAAAAAAATTAAAAAACTAAAAATTTTATCATAAAATTCCAGGACGGCGTCGAAAAGATTTGGGACCTTGTCAGAGTCCACCCAAGGTTCGATAATAAAAACTAAAAAATAACACAAAGAAATTAAAATTTACCTAATTTCCAGTGTCAGCATCATAATTTACAACACAAGTCGAAAAACCCTCGTCTTCGTTCGTCAATTCCGACCACGTACGTTGCGAATGAATCAAATTTACCTTTAGTAATTATGTTATTTCTATCAGCTGTTTATTACAGCGCCATTCCGTTAGAAGAGAGGCATTCCGGGAAAATAAATACGGAAAAATATCCCGGAACACTCGGAATAACTCTGGAATTGTGCGCTGGGGTCGTGGATAAGTCGAAAAGTCTCGAAGAAATCGCTCAGGAAGAGGTTTTAGAAGAATGCGGATATAAAGTTCCACTTGGGAATTTACAGAGGGTTAAAACTTATAAGTAATTCATGGATTTTGAATTTTATAAAAAGATTTTTAATTTTTTTTAATTTTTTTTAGGTCTGGAGTTGGTACTGCTGGTGACCGACAGACGATGTTTTATGCTGAGGTTGATGATGATATGAAAGTGTCGAAAGGGGGTGGGTTGGAGTCAGAAGGAGAGTTGATTGATGTGATTGAGATGAGTATTCCTGAAGTGTTGGAATATGTAAATCAAGACGAGATTCAAAGTCCTGCTGGGTTTTTGTTTGGTGTTACGTGGTTTTTACATAATAAGTGTAAGAATTAGATGTGGAAATAAATTAGATGTGGAAATAAGAATTGAAATAAGAATGTAAAAATTTATTTTTTATTTTTTTAAGTTAAAATAATTTTATTTTATGGGAAAGAAATTTTTTCTCTTAATAAATAAGTTAAAATTTTGGTTTTTGGTGTGTAAAAATTTTGCAAATATTTTAATTTCTTCACTCGAAATGGTGTTAATCAATAACAAAATTAATAAAATCCAGATATTTGAATTTTAGAAAAGAAAATTAAACATTTATTAAAAAAATAATAATTTTTTATAGTAAAAATAAATTTTGTATTTTACTAATATCATTTTCGAGTAATGAAATTAAATTTATCCAATATTTTTACATTTTTGAGTCAAAAAATCCCAGTCAAAAAAATATTCTAAATACACCTTAAGTGTTTTAGCATTGTTTATAGCAGCAACAATGATAAAATTAGGTAAAATGTAAATTTAGAAAATAAACTGGAGTTGCTATTTGAGAAAATATGGTAATTCACCAAAAATAAATAAAAACCTATTATTATTATATAAAATGTTTTTATTTATATTCATTCATCTTGTTTTCCATTCGCATGAAAACAATTGTACATTATTTCAATTTTGTCACTGGTACATTTATTTTAAAAATTGTCAACAAAAAAAAAAAAATCAGAAAAACCACATCATCCCACATAACGTTGAAAATAACATTTTTAAAGCCTTGAAAAAGAAAAATGCATTTACAAAAATGGGATGAAAACACGTATCACAAATTGCAGTGTTTTTTTTCACTTAAAAAATTCAAAATATAAAAATAAAAAAATAAAAATTCCACTAAATAACGTAAAAAATCCCAACACTGCAATTGATGGAGGCACTTTATTCAATCTTAAGCAATATTTATACCAAATTACACAATTGGCAAGGCACTGTTGTTATATCACAGCCTTTTCAAGACATTTTTCATTTTTAGTTGAATTTTCGTATAAAAATTCTCGAAAATATCCAAATTTGTATTTTTTTCAAGGTAAAAAAAAAAAAATAATAAAAACTTATTCCATTATAAATGTCACATGTTCTATGGTCTAAATATTTTATGTAAAAAAAAAAATGAAATGAAATAAAATAAAATAAAGGAAAAAAATTGCACTTTTCTCAGTGTGTAAACATTGAAAGTTAAATTAAATCTTAATGTACAGGAAAAGAGAAATCCGTGCACAAGTTATGTACAAAATTATATACAAATGAAGAAGTAAATGAAATATGAATTTTTTGTAATTTTTTTTTTTTTTTTTTTTTAGGGATGAGAAAAGTTGGGGAAATGTTGAAAAATAGTGTTTAAGGTTTTTTTTGGGAAGATTTTGGGTCTTTTTTGTGTAATTTTTTGTTGATTTTTCAGTGTGAAATTGTCAAAAAAAAGTATTAAATTTAATAATTTTTCACTTTCAAAACAAAAATATTTTTAAAAGTAATTTTTTCCTTTAAAAAATTTTAAGTTTTCAAAAATTTGTATAAAAAAATGTAGATTTTTATAATAAACATTGAAAAATTGCTTGAAATACCTTAAATACCAATTAAAAACACAAAACTACAGTGGAACCCGTTTATAACATTATAACAGGGTTTACGTTATAAGCGAGTACGTTACTCGCGGGTTCCACAGTACTGTACTCAGAATTTCTTTAAAAAAAACTTGGAAAACCAATTAAAAACGTTGAAAACTGGATAAAAACTGTAAAATTTTGGATTAAAAAAATCAACCAGACTTAAACAATCGATAAAAAAAAAAAAACCGAAAAACAACAACAAAAAAAAAAACCTTCAACTTCCCCAAAAACCACTCGAATACCCATTTTTTTCTTTAAAAAAAAAAACTCACATCTCCGTCATGAAACATGAAATCGCGCCCTCTGTCCACGAAATAAATAACATATATACACCAACTGTGACCACTTAAAAAAGAAAAAACTACACAATCATCTCTTTGTCTGTCCTCTGCGAGTTACAATTGTCCTGCGCCACCTTCTGGCGACCCAAATTCATCTCCTTCTCGCAGTTCTTCTTGGGCAGTCCGTTCTGCGGCAACACGTTGTTCTTATCGTGCGCATGCGCTTTCGAAAACCTATTTGCGATGTTCTTTTCGGCCGCCGCTTTGTCGTCGAAACTCATCTCCAACATTTCGGTCGATTCGCTCGATCCCATGGTGCATTTCAGAGGATTACAATATCTTCTTAAGTTCTCCTCGTTCTGGTTGTTCGATTTGGCCTCGGTTTCGTCCCGGCCGCATTCCGCATCCCTGCCACCAGGGTACGCGCATTTCGACTTCCTGCGACGGTGTTGCCATAACAGGAGAACGGCCACTGCGAGGATAATCGCGACGGCGAGCGGCGAGCAAACGAGAGCGATGGTTGATGAGGTGTTTTTGAGTTGTTTAGTTGGAGATGCGGTTTCTAGTTTCACTTCCACGATGGCTGTGAGAGTGGTGAGGTTGGTCAGTTTGCGGGAGATGAAGTCGGCGAGGGAGCGGGCGACGTCGTTGACCGGTGCGGAGTCGGAGTCAGAAGTGGACTGTAATAAAAGATTTTTGAAAAATTAGTTTAGTGGTTTATTTTTGGTGTTTTTCGATTTTGTGTGATTTTGAATTATATTTGAATTTTAAATCGATTTTTTTCACTCAACATTTAAAGAAATTAGCAACGCCATCTAATAGCGATTTCTCAAAACAGAGATTTCTGCTCATCGCGCGCAAATAGTACCAGATTTTAAACCTCATTTTCCAGAAACCCATTAATCGCTATTACTAACATATCTCGAATCACCACTTAGAAACAACCGAATCTCAATTTACCACTGTCACTTCCAACGTATCATCAAATCCGTTCTTCACATCGCACAAGACGTAAACATCTCCCCCCAATTCGTGTTTATCTAGCACCGGAAGTGACCTAAGTTGCGAACACACACTTTGCACCGACGTTCCCTAAAAAAAAAAATTTCAAAAAATTAAAAATTAAAATTTTTAAATTCAAAATTTCTATTCTTGCCTTTGGCAGTTTCATCCTATCGAAAAGTAAAGTTATTTTGGCGCATCGACTGGTCACTATGGCAACATTTGGAAGACACTCCTTTATTGGAAAGTGAAGCCGACTAGCGACGCCTATTTCGTTCCTGAGTGGACGACACTCGCCCCAGTGTGGACACGGCGGCGAAATGCACAGATCGATCGGAACCGGTTGGCACATTTCGTGGTCGGCGCAATGTACGAGGCGCTGACCGTCGGGTTTCGTCGCAAGACAGTTGGGAAGACCGCACCACACTTTGCCGCACTCCACTCGGCCGTCGTTGCAGTTGCAAGTGTTGCATTCATGACGCCAAGTGTCGTTGTGGCGGCGGATTTTCCCGTTCCAGATGCATGGTAAGTGGTTGATGGCTTCTAGGTTGTCTGCGCTCACTGGAAAATTGAAAGTTTGGTTAGAATCGATGCATGGTATTTGAATTGATGAAAATCGATAAAAGTTAAAGAAAAGAATTGAGAATCGATAACAATTTGATAAAAGTTATTGAGTTAGAACTAGAAATTGACAAAAATCGATTTAAATTTGTGAAAAATTGGCCAGAATCGATTACAACTTGATGCAAATGTATTAAAGTTTTAAATATTTTATCGAAAATCGATTATAGTTTAATAAAAAATCATTGAATTAGAATTAGAAATTGACAAAAATCGATTAAAATTCGTGAAGAACTACCCAGAATCGATTAAAATTTGATGCAAATGAATAAAAATTAAAAAACCATCAAAAATCGATTACAATTTTATGAAAATCTATAAAGAGTCGAAAAATCAATAAAAATCAATCAAATTATAAATCATTAAAATATAAGTAAAAATTGATAAAAACTTCAAGAATCAACAAAACATCCTAAAATCAATTAAATCAACCAAAAGTCCAGTCAACTCGACTAAACCCTCATTAAAATTCAACCAAAATCAACTTTCATCCTCTCAAACCTCCAAAAAAAAAACAACTTACAATTCTGACAAAACCGTCCAGAACGTCCAGCAGCACAAACGCATCGAAATTCCCCAATTCCATCAACACAAGTACTTCCCTCGGCACACGGATTCGACGCACACTCGTTAATATTAACCCGACAGTCGGGACCCGAAAAACCACGCGCACATTCGCACAAGAACCAGTTGACGCCATCGATGCATTTCCCTCCATTGAAACACGGATACGGATTACAGTCATTAATATCTAGAATTAAAAAGATTTAAGTTAGAATTTTACGTGTAAATGTTTTTTCACGTTACTTACTGTGTTCGCACATTAATCCTTCGAATCCTTCTTTACAAATGCAAGAAAATGAGTCGCCGACGTTGACGCAGGTGGCGCCATTCTTGCACGGATTTGAGCCGCAAGAGGGATTTTTGGCTATTAAGAAATGAGAAACGAGATGAAAGGTGAGTTGTTAGGAAAAAATGTCACGTTTGTTGTTTGTTACCGATGTGACAAGTGTCCCCTGCCCATCCTTCTTTGCAGTGACACACGAAATGGTCTCCTCTGTCTTCGCATGTTCCACCATTGCTGCATGTATCTAAGTCACAGTGGCCGTGTCCTAAAGAAATAAAAAATATGGTAAATGAGATTTTTATCGATTTTTTGTGTTTTTATCGATATTTTTACTGTTTCACATTTTTGTTGATTTTTGTGTTTTTTGTTGATATTTTCGTCGATTTTAAAGTAATTTTTCGATATTTTTACTCGTTTCACATTTTAGTAATTATGGTGAATGAAATGATATTTTAATCGATTTCAATTTATCGATTTTAGTCAAATTAAGTGATATCTTTTTTCAATGTTACGATTTTTTTTTTTAAATTCGATTTGGGAGTGGCTGGTATGTTTTCCGAATTTTAGTCGATTATACATAGATTTTTCAGTCGAATTTAATGATAATTATCGATATTTTTTTTAATAAAATTTATTATTTTTGATATTTTAGGAGTTTTTTCGACATATTTTAAAGTTTTAACCTTTACTCATCAAATTTATCAATATTTTAATTGATTATACATCGATTTTTCAGTCGAACTTAATTATATTTATCGACTTTTATCAAATAAATTTGTTAATTTCCGATATTTTAGTTGCTGTCTTAAGATTTATTTCGATATTTTTTAAAATTTTAACTTTTACTCATCAAACTTATCGATATTTTAATCGATTTAGTATATTTTACTGTTGATCACTTTAATTCACCAATAACCTCTAAACTTAGTCACTAGATGGCAATAAAACTTTTACCGACGGTTCAACTTTAAATAAAAACGTTCTCACGGGCGGCCATGCCATCAAAAGCAGAAAACTTTAAAAATTTCTAAATAGAAATAAAAAATGATGTAAACTGCATTGAGAGAGTGGACAATAGAGTTTGTATGAGTTATGTTGCTGTCGGACATGAATCACGCCAACTGTGCCGACCTCCCAGTCATGAGAACTCGCATGGATCCATCAATTAGATTTCATGCGTCAAGTTTTTCTTCTTTTTTTTAACTTATTTATTTTTGTTTTGAATTTAATTTTTTTTTTTGATAAAAACTTACTTAAAGAACAAGTTTTTCCTTTCCAGCCGAACTTGCACTCGCACCTGAAGTCTGCGTGGCCATCGATACATGTGCCATTGTTCTGACAAGGGTTCCGGTCGCATTCATTCGTATCTAAAAATACAAAATAATAAAAAAATTTGAGAATTTTTGTGTTTCAAAATTTTGACGCTAGAAGTGTAATGTGTGTAGGAAATTTATGTTAATTTATACAATTGCTTGTTTATTAAAAAAATAAAATAAATTAGAATTTTTGATGAAAAAAAAAATTTACATTTTGTTTTTTATTGTGACAAAAAAAAAGTGAAAATGTGATTGTATTTTTTTTTTTTTTTTTGAGAAGAAATTAAAAGTTTGGATATTTTTTAGGTAAAAAAGTCAAAATTTTGAAGTTTTCCGATAAAAAAATGAAAATTTTAATGTTTTTAAATTTTCAGTTATTTCAATTAAACAAATGAAATTTTATATATTTATTTTTAAACTTTTCCCCAAAAAAAAAACCAAAAAAAAAACCCTTAAATTTTTTTTTTTTTTTTTTTGTCAAAACTTAAAAAAAAAAAAAAAAAAAAAATTCCACTTAAAAAAACTTAATTAAATTTTTTTGGTATATGAGAGGGTGAGGGGTTGAAAAAAATTCCTTTTTATCCGTCAAGTAAAAGGTAAAAGAGAAGCTTTTGCTCGCGACTCCTCCTCCTGGCCCCCTGGTGAGCTACTGTGAGGACTGCAGCCCACATTCCAGGCGTTGTATGCCGATAACATCTGGAACGCTGTGTCTTCTGTGGGCCAGACCTTGTCTGTTGTCATTAACATACAAATTGTATTGCTCCTTTTTCTTCCCACCATCAACTTTTTTTATTTTTTCTCTCGAATCCTTTCAACCTGTTGCTACTTGCAAATTACTTTACGAGACACGGGTGAAGAATTCATTTTAAATTACTTCATTTGCAAATAGGGAATTAGAAAACTTCATCCACTCGACGGGAGGATTTGAAAGAATGTTTTGAAAAAATTGTAAAATTAAAATTAAAATTTTTTTTTTTTTAAATTGATATTTTGGCTTTTTAAATTTAATTTTAATGTTTTTGGGATTTTTAATTGAGTATTGAGTTGTAAATCGATTTTTTTTTTTCGGAATTATATTTGTGTTTGAGATTGATTTTTTGGGTTTTTATCGATAATTGGGTCAATTATGAAATTTAAAAATCGAGTTTGAGTTTTTAATTTTAAAAATCTATGTTTGTTAATAATTTAAAGTGGATAAATTATCGATTTTTATCGATAAAATTGTTAATTTCGATATTTTAATCGATTTTTATTTATATGTTTAGTAGATTTTAGTGATATTTACGTTACTTAATTGAACTTTATGCGATATTTTACTAGAATTTAACTACAAATATCAATATCACCGATATTATACTCGATTTTTTTAATTTTTTGAAATCTATAAATATATTTTTTATTACCACAAATCGATAAAACTTAAATAATCAATGAATTATTAAAATCGATACTCACTGAGATGACAAACAGTTCCTTCCCATCCATCAGTGCAAATACAGTGAAACGAATTTACTCCATCAACACATGTTCCGCCATTATGACACATGTTACCAGCACAATCATTTATATCTATATAAATAAAATTAAAAAAAATTAATAACAAAAATAAATAAATCAAAATATTTCAGACTTAAAGGTCAAGCAAACTGACCAGTTTATTATTAAATGCGAATCTACACATCACAAACTTTGTGACGTCATAAATCACTGCAACTCCCATAATCCATTTTCCTTTTGACATTCACTTTTCGCGATCGATTTTTAAAATTTTAAATGTTTAAAAATAATTAGGCGACGATTAATTATTATTAATGGTGAGTAGATTCACATTTAATAATAAACAACTTTAGTTCACTTGACCTTTAAACATAAAACTAAAATTATCGCCCTATCGGCACGTAAATGAACCCTATTCGTGTCGGCCATGATGGACGAGTAGCCATCCATCGCCATGACACTTCTAATCGAACCAATTTATCGAGCCGGTCGCACTCTAAAAGGTGATCGGGCGTCGCCCGAATCCAAGCCCCGGAAACGAGGCCAAAACCCCCACCGGGACATTCGGAAATTAATTATTTTTTTAAGAAATAAAGTTTAATACGCACTCTCGTGGCAGTATCGGCCGGTGTATCCCGGGTGGCATTGGCAGGTAAATGCGCCGTCCGCTTGACTCACGCATGCGCCGTGGTCGCCGCAGACGTTCGTGGCAACGTATACGGTGTTTGAGGACGAGTTGGACGGTACTGGAACACGGCAACTGTCGGTGGCTGAAATAGCGATGGGAAATTGTGAGTTTTGGGTGGTGTTTAGATTTACTGTAGGTGAAGAATTAAAGGGAATGTTAAACCTAAAATTTAATTTTTTTAATTTTTTTTTTTTTGAAATCTGGGTTTAGATTCAATGTGTATATCTTGTAAATGGTGGTTAAATCAATGTAATGGTTGAAGATGAAGGGCAAATCAATGTGAATCTTAAAATCACATTTTTTTGTAAGGAGTGATGCTCTGAAATGAATGTAAATCTGTGAAAATCTCTCTGAATCTGTTGTAATCTCAAAAATTGTTAAAATTTGACAAAAGTTTGTGTAAATCTTTATAAATCTTTCATTCATGTAGTTTATAGAAAAACAATTTTAAATCTCAAAAAAATTCAGAAATTTCAGTAAATCTTTACAGTATTTATCAAAGTTTCTGAATTTCTGTAAGTATCTGTAGACTATATGTAAATCTATAGAAATCTCTTGTATTGTAAATCTATAGAAATCTTTGCAATTGTGTAAAGGAATATATTAAAATCTCAACAAATCCCAAAAAACCTAATAAATCTTAAAAAAAAATACAGAAAATCTCAAAAATCAATCAAAAACCCATTTAAAATCAACAAAATCTTTCTAAAAAAAAAAACTTGAAAACACAATCACTCTTAATAACAATTTCCAAAATTTCATAAATCTCTCAAAAATCCCAGTAAATCTCAAACCAAAACCTTTAAAAAATCTTCAAAAAAAAATCTTCCAAAATTAATCAGCAGTGATTTTAAACCTACACAATTCTACACATACTTCAATTCACTCTCTTCACTGCTACATAACTCCCATTAGGCCTAAACCGCCATTGATCAAAAACAACACCATTCTTAGAACCAATCTTCATTCTCAGCCAACTCCTTCCCCTCAATTTGCCCCTTTAAGGGCCAAAACAAGTTTGCTGGGCACCAAAGATTGACAAGTAGCCACTGGCTACCATTTCTGGCAGCCTGCGTCCAGCTCCCACTGATTATAGGGCAGAAATGAATCAGAGCCCCTATCTCATCTCATCATCTGACCACTCCACCATTTCCACCTCTTCTCCTCCAAAACCCACCTATGTCCACCTTAAGGCACCTCTCGTCAAACTCAGACATTATAGTGATAACTTGTTTTCGATAACGGCAAGTTAAAGCAACTTAAATTTTGTCTTATCTATAACGTATTTTCTCAAATAGCGCCCCCCATTGCTGATTTGCGAAATTTATTTTCCCCAAAATTTTTTTATATTTTAATCTTTTATTTAAAGATGTTGAATGTTGATTTTAGCATTATTATTTTATTGTGGCACTAGATGGTCACTTTGTTTTTATTTGTGGTGCATTATGGGTATTGTGTATAATTGATTGCCCAATGTGGTTGGTGTTAAATACTCTTCCCTAAGATAACAAATAAGATGATTTTAAAGGGTAAAAAATGTAGAAGTTATATTATTACAGATTGGCTTAAATTTAACATAAATCAAAATTTACACCCAAAAGTCATTATTGCAAACAACCATCACCAGACGTCGTACTACAATATCTTACCTTGACAAGGTGGATTTTGGCAGGGCTTCTCTGGTCTTCTAATTGAGCAGTTTTTACCCTGCCATTCTGAAGGACAGTGGCAGAAATAGTCTCTGGCATAGGTGTTGATGCAATGTGCATTGTTGTGGCAAGGATTTGGATTGCACAGGTCATTGTCAACCTGTAAGTAAAAATCATTTTGTTTAAAGTTAAATAACTACAAATTTAATTTTACTATTTGCCACTCAGTGACAAACTCCAAAATCATTTTCAGTGCGTTTAAATTTAAATACAGTTATTAAAAAAAATGTAAAAATTCACTAAGAGTATTATTAACAACAACATTACTAACAACAATATTGTAAAGCTAGCAATGTTGCAAATCAGCACTAAAATCGTAATTCACTAACGATTTAACAACAATTGATAATTTTATAGAAATTTATTAAATTAGCAATAATTTTAGAAGCATTTTTCTATGTCAACCAATGAAATTTCAATATTGTTACATTTACAACATATTGTAAACTTAATTATGGAACAAATTTATTGTTCTGATATTTTGGTTTAATGCTTTATACTAACAACACGTCCAGGTCCAGACATATCGCTAATTTGCAACCAAAATTTATTATTTAACAATCAAAAATTTTAGTGAATTCTGATTATTGTTAAATCTAAAAATTATTGCAAATAACAACAAATTTTGATTGCTACAAGTTTTACAATGTTGTTAACTCAGTTAGTAAATACACCTTCTGGTAAAAATCGATTGTTCTTTTGTTAGTTCAGTTTGTCGCTACTTGAAGGCGTGCAAAATTTAGTAAAATACATTTAAATCGAGAAAAATATCCCTCAACATCACAACTTGTAACTGAGTTTTGTGATTACTCACAATATTACGCAATGTGTAACTGAAGCACATTTAAAATGATTAATTTCGGTATTAGAATAAAAGTCGTCAGTTTTAACGCCATTTTCAATTTTTCCAAAAACATAAAAACATATACAAAAAAAACAAAAAAACATTTTAGGCCATTTGCTTTTCCAATTCATTAATTAAATTTACTGACTCGAAAATTGTAACATTTTGTGCATTTTTCAGCAAAAATAACGATTTACGCATTTTAAGCCAAATACTTGTTTCTATTTATAAAATTTAATTTTAATATTTCTAAAAAAACTTAAAAAAAAAATAGAAAAAAATCTCCAGAATTAAATAATTTTTGCAAGGAATGCGATTCGAGCTGTAAATCTTGGACGCCGGTCACTGTTACTCGCGTCCCTCGGCGTTTGCATTAACGAGCCCAAACACTGTAATTTGCTTCCACCCATCAAGGTGATAAACAATTCACAAATGCAACCACGTTTAGCTTTTCTCTGCTTTTGGACCACGGAAAAAAAATGGCGGTAAATTAATTTAGAAGAAAAAAATGGAAATTAGACTTTTCAACAATTTTTTTTTTTTTTTTTAATTTTTGAATTAGAAATGGTGCAACTGAAATTAAATCAGATTTTTGGATGAAAAAAGTGGGAAGAAAAGTGATGTTGGTCATTAGAGGTAATAGGTGCGGCCATTGCGATTTCTTGTAACGAAGTTTCCTAATTAGAGAGTTTAGAGGATTTTTTGCTGGGTTAATACAATTAAGTGTTTTTAAGTCGTGGTTTTTTATGTTTGGATTTTGAAAATAGAAAATCGAATTTTTTGTGTGTTTTTTTAAATAATTTTTAGTTGATTTTAATGATTTGATTGAATATTAGGTTTGTTTTTGTTTGAATTGTAAATAAGTGTTGAAGATTTTAATCGATTTAATCGGTTTTTTTTTAAACAATTTTAGTTGATTTTTTTATCGATATTTTTGTTTCAGTCGATTTTTGCCAATTTTAGTTGATCTTATCGATTTTTAAGACAATTTAGTTTTTTTAATCGATTTTGTAACTTATTTAGTCGATTTTCGCAGTTTTTAATAAATTTTCTTCCATTTTAAACTTATTTTAGTTAATTTTATCGATTTTTAAGTTTGTTTGGCCAATATTTTAATATTTTATTTATTATATTTATAATATTTAATTCAAAATTTATCGATTTTAATTTTCTTTAAAAAAAACCAATTACCGATTATTTTCGCAAATGTTTAGTCATTTTAAACACCTTCTAGTCGATAAATTTCAATTATATTACAAAATAAAACTTAAAATCATTCATAAATTACAACAAAATTAACCAAATACATCAAAAATCGATTTAAAAACTCGACTTAACCAAACTCAACCAAACTCTAAATCAAAATCCCCAGCACCACCTGTGTTCAAAACACACAACCAAACTTCGCAAAAAAAAAAAAATCGAATTTACCATTCTTTCTAACAATAACAACAACAACAACAACAACACTCCTTACCTCACAAAGCGATCCGGCAAATCCCATGGAACAAATGCACTTGAACGCATTCACCAAATCCACACATTCACCACCATTCTGACAGGGGGCGCCCTCGCACTCGTTGATATTAGTCTGGCAATCCCTGCCCGTAAAACCTGATGCACATGCGCAGTGATAATCGTTGACCAAATCGATGCAAGTTGCACCGTTTCCACATTGACCTTTGCAGTCGTTGATGTTCTGCTCGCAGTTCTTCCCGGTCCAACCGAGCCGACACACACATTCGTAGTCACCAACAACATTGTTGCATCGCAAAGCATTGACGCACGGTTTGTCCTTGCATTCGTTGACGTCTGCAGTATTGTTTCCACGTCGATATAAAAGGCGACCGGTAAAAATAAAGGAAAAAAGAAATAAGGAATGGCATTTTCTAGTATTGCATCTTGGGAATTGTAAACAATCACATGCTCCAAAATGCAGTTAATCTATGCAAAACTTATAAACAATGAAAGATGCAGTTTCTCACTTTTTCTAACATATCGTAAGTAACGTAAAACTTAGCCGCAATTTGCTCCAGGTCTGAAAACTCATCACCTTCAATTTGTAAAATTTAATTTTTTCCAACTTGAAACAAAAAATGGAAAAAAATGGACAAGTTTAATTTACACGCGTCATAATTTAGAAAACTGCATCCTTCTTGCCTCATTAAGGGGTAACAAACTTCAAACTATGAAAACAATCCACATTCAACAAACTTTCACTTAACCACAAGAAAGATGAAAAAAAAAAATGTTAATTTTATATTTAAAAAGTGGCAGTGTTTAAATTTGGTCTTAATCGTGTGAATTTCTCACATTCAGACCTTTCGTGCAACACAAACACATGCAAATAAAGAAAGATATAAAAAAAATAAAAAAAAACATGGCGAATCAAGTGTGTGGACTGGACTTACCCAGCTGGCACCTGTTGCCATTCCAGGCAGGTGGACAGGTGCAGCGAAAGCCAGACTCTAAATCCTCACAGGTGCCTCCATGAAGGCAGGGATTTGACTGGCATTCGTCTACATCTAGAATCATGTCATTGTACCAATAAAAATGGGATTTTTTTTTTTTGATTTTTTTTTTTTTAGAGATTTTATTTTTTTAAATTTTTTTAAATTTTTTTAATTTTTTTGGGGGAAATTGATGTTGGGATGAAGTGAGGTGTCCTCTAGTGTTGAAATTTGAGTTTTAGAAGAATAGTGTAAAATTTCGTCACTAGGGGTGGAAATAATGTTGTTTGACATTGCTGTCTAATATTTCTAATTCTTGTTATAATTTATGATTGGGTTGCAGTGTGTTGCACCAAGTGTTGAAATTTAGTATTTTGAAAAGTAGTGTTAAATTTCGATACTAGGAGGCGATATAATGTTGGATGACATTGTGTAATTTTTGCTTAAATTTATGCTTAGTTAAAGTGACAATAATGTTGCATCTAGTTTTAAAATTTGGTGTTTTGAAAAGTTGTATTAAATTTCGACACTAGGAGGCGAAGTAACGCTATTTGACATTGTTGTGCTTGGGAAATATGTGAATTCAACGGATTTTGTTTCTATTAATTCCAAGTGCCCCTGATGATAAAATTTGATATTTTAGAAAATAGTACTAGATTTCGATACTAATGTTTTTGTGTACACATAGTGTTTAAATTTAGTTCTTTGGAAAATGGAACTACAATTCAACACCAAAGGGCACAGCAATGCTACATTGACATTAACATTTTGTTTGAAATACAATTGAAATTTTAAAGTTGATATTTAAACTGCAATAGTGTCACCTGGTGTTGAAATCAACCTTTTAGTAAATAGTACTAAATAGTATTAAATTTCAACACTAGAGAAAAAAATTAAACAAACATTATTTTTTCCCCAAAAAGCCAAATCACAAAAAAAAAAATTAACTTTTCATCACTAGATGTCTCTACACATAGTTCCGACTCAAACCACAACAAAAACCAGGAGCGCCACTAAAACAAATAACTTTGCGCCAATTAAAACCAACATTTCCTCTTTTCCCTGATTAAAAAATCCAAAGAATGCAGTCACAGGTGCATTGTGGGCATTAATCAGATCAAAAAAAGTAAAATAACTCTGGGACCGGTTTCAATTGAGGGGTCGGAAAAAAAGATGGTCATCTGATTTACAAGCAACTCTTTTTGTAAATAAACTACTTACTGGTTTGACATCTCTCCCCACTCCAACCAGGTGCGCATGCGCACTTGTAGCCTCCGTTCATCTCAGAACAGGTGCCTTTGTTCAAACATGGCGACGACACGCAAGGATTCTCAGCTATTAAAAAAAAAATTAAATTAAAATTAAATTTAGTAATTATCTAAAAATTACAGTAATTAACACAAAAAAAAACTAAAATGTCTTAATCTCAAACTAAAACACGAGAAAACGCGAGATTTTCATGTTTTTCGCAATTTAAAAAAAAATTTTCTTCGTTGTCACTAGAGGGCGTGATACTGAATGAATGGGGGGTTTGAAAAGATGATTTGATTTACAAATGAAGTATTGAAAAAACGGAACTCCCATTTGATTTCAATGACAAAAGAAGTTCCTTAAGGCAAAGTGTCACTTCCGGTCACTTTTTAACTCACCTTTTTCGCAGTTGACGCCGGAAAAACCGATCGGACATCTGCACATGTATTCGTCCGGCGCCGTGTTTTCGCACGTACCGCCATTTCGACACGGCTCGTGGGTGCCGCAGTAGTTCAAATCTGTAAAAATAACGAAAAATCGTTAAAAATTTCATTAAAAACTCAATAAAATATTACAAAAACAAAAATCTAGACAAAGAAAGTCATCATTATAATCAACGACATCTATTGATATAAATAAAAAATAACTTCTAAATCTTCAGAAACTTCATTATATTTAATGCCATCTGTTGACATTAATTAGAAACATTTTTTAAATCATTATATTGTCATTTTTTGTGATACCCCATTAATTTTTTAAGCTGCTCCACCTTTTCTCAGTACCAGCCCCATTTTCTCAAGGCCATGAGTTTAATATTTATGGTAAATATTTATGGGGATTTTTTTTTTCAATTACACTTTGTACCCTTCGTCGTAATTTATGTTTGCCGGATAATTCGTCTCACCTTGATCGCACAACATTCCACCCCAGTTTGTCTTGCACGTGCATTCCCATGGTTTCTCGCAGGTACCGTGTTTGCACCCGGGGTACGGTACGCATTTCTCGCATAATCGCCCTTGGAACCCGTGGCGACACCTGGAATTGAAAATAAAATTCGGATTAATGAATGAATTGCAGTTGTTTTTGTAAGAAACGGATCTGTATTTCGTCATAATTAACGCCATCTAGTTACGTTAATTAAAGGTATTGTAAAATATTTTTTTTTTCAATTCATTTTAAAAACGACCTCTATTGAGATGTAGTTGTAAAATTGAGTAAAATTAATTCAAAAATCAGTTGTTTTTGTTATAAACAGAACTATACTTTATAATAATCAACGCCATCTATCTACGTTAATTAAAAGTATTATAATTTTTTTAATCGATTTTGTTATAGAAACAAATCGATACTTCATTATAAAAACGCCATCTATGGGCAAAAATTCAAATTAATTTGTTTTTGTCCCAAAAATACTCAAAATCCACTAAAATCGTCATTTCGTCTGAAATTCAACCACAAAAACTCAAACCGAAACCTCATTATAAAAACGCCATCTACCGACAAAATTCAAATTAACTCATTTTTACCCCAAAAAACTCTCAAACTCAACCACAAAAACTCAAACCATACATATATCTCATTAAAAAAAAAGCGCCGCCTATCGTTACTAATTGGAAACAATGTGAAATCAGTGAAAATTTGTTTTTCATCGTTTTTTCGTGTTTTCAGAACTCGATGATAAGATGGAGAAAATAAACACATTTGCACGCGATGTTTATGATTCACATGTTTCTTAGTGGATAAAATCGAGTTCCGGTTGTTAATGTTTAATTTGAGTGCAAACGAGTTTCATCTTTTCTGTTTGTATCCATTTGGATTTTTTTGTTGGCGAATTTGCTTAAAGATGACGAGAAGAGATTTAATTACTGAAAAAATCGACAGTGGATTTCAATTAGCCGAAGTTGAGCTCAAAAGGTTATTCACCATTTTCTAGTTCACCCAGCTCACGTAGCGCACGCCATCTACAGTCGTTCATTAACATTTTCAACCAAATTTTGATTGCACGTTCAGTTTTCAGTGCAATTTTTATACTGAAACAAGTTTTTTTTTTTTTTTTTTTTTAGGGTTAAAGTATTGTTGAGCGCTGTAACATACTGTTTAGACAATAGATGTTTTAAAAGTTTGTGGTTTTTAATGGGGGAAACCAAAATGGCGGTTTTTGCTTTTGAATTTAGAAATGTGGAAGAATTTTAATTTTTTTTTTTTTTATTATTATGGCAATTCAGCTTGGTGTAAAGGTTATGTTTCCCTTTAATTGTGGTGTAGAAATGGTTTTGTAGTGCCGTCTTGTAAGAAATTTTTTTTTTTTTTTAAGATTTTTTTTTTTTATTTAGGGAGTAAAATTCAATAATTCTTAATTCTAAAAATTTAATTATTTTAAATAAGTGTTAAAACATATTTCTAATCAAACTCAAAAAATAAACAAATTTAACTAAACTTTATTATATTTCTCATGGCGCTTTAACCCAACCACCAACATAAAGTTTCCCTTTAATCCCTCCCCCACCCCCCACCAAACAAAAAAAAATCCAAAATGGCGAAGCTGACTTTGGACCTGAAACTAAACTCATTTCGCATTTATCCACTCATTTCCCCTACGGCGCTACACCTCACCCATAAACATGAAGCTTCCCTTTAATGACTGCAGTTTGAAATACCACAAAGGGGAGTGAAATGGGTGTTGGTTTTGGTCATGGGAGGAGGGGAAAGCAAAAATGGCCGCTACCTGAGGCACAAGATGGAAATTAGGTCAAAGTTTTCAGCGTGAGAAACATCATCGCCCCGATCATTAGGTTTAAATGTATTTTTTTGAGGGGAAAAGTGCGAAATTGGAGCTTGCAACTCGGAATTTACGAGCGCCGATTGCATTTAGCGATGGATTATGGGATTGCAACTTGTTTTTCCGCAAATTGGTCGGGAATTGCGGCGGAAACCCGCAATTATCTAGGGCTACTGACCAAACTTGTGGCAGATTCAGGGCAGGGCAAAAACATCAATTCACGGCAGCTTTTAATTAGCTCCGGCGCTCCCCAGAGGTCGCTGCTTCCGGTAGCGGTGAGCGATGTTGAGGAATTTGAGCGGAATGTCGCCGGAAAGTGATAAAGTGGAATGGGATGATAAAAATCGACTAATTCTGATTTGACTGTTGGAAAGTATCGATTTTTTTAAGATAGAATTGTGAGATATAGTGGGGATTTGAAAAATGTATTGGAAAAAGTGTTAAAATCGAATAAATGTCGAGTTATTTGATAAAATAACAAAAATATCGATATAATTCGTAAAAGAAATCGATTAAATTTTTAAAATATTTGTAAAATCTATTGAATTGTCTGTGTAATCGACTAAAATATCGAAAATTATCAACTAAGTCGATTAAAACATCAATAAACATCGAAAAATATCAATAACATTGATTAAAACACCAACATGTATCAATAATAATTACTAAAACATCGAAAAAAGCAATAAAATAAATCGATAAAAACTTTAAACTATCGAAAAATATCCAGTACGGTATCCACCTGGCGGCAAAACACAAAAACTCAATTTACAAACTCAAGCACCCAATTAGTATTTTTTAACTCAATTACTATTTAGAAAATAAAAAATAAAAAATAAATTAAATTAAACAAAAAACAAAATCTCATAACATTCCTTCACCCTCTACTGGCAAAATCGAACATTTTCTCTTATAACTCCACCTATAATTTTTTTCACTTCCTTCACTTTAAAAATCCATTTTTATTCATTTTTTTACTTTTTTTTTTAAACTTTGTCGTTGATGCAAGGAGGGGAAGTTGGTGAATTCCTACAGTAGCTCCCCCCTCCCACATTTATTTTTCCCACGGTTCCGTGTCATTAAGTGAAATAATATTTTTAAAAAGAAAATGGCCGTTTTTTTTGTTTTTTCGAAGCAAAAAAAAAAAAAAAAAAAAGACAAGAAAAAAGTTGAAGATGACAGTTAATGGGGATGAAAAATGATCCGATACTCACTTGCAGTCGCCAGGTGTATCGCAGTAACCGTGGATACTGTTGCAACCGGGCTTGCACATTGCTAAAAAAAATTAAAGTTAAAAATCGATTAGAATGTATACCGTAATTATCGATTTTGTTCCAAATTTGTTTTTGGAGGTATTGTATTTTTAAAATCGAGTTTTGTTGATTTTTCACATTTTTAAGGTTAAATCGACTTTTTATCAAGATGATGTTTTCGATATTTGTAGAAAATCAATTTGATTTCTCGATTAAAATAATTTAAGTATCGATTTTTAAAATGTTTTTAAAGTAAACAATAAAAATCGGCAAAATATCGAAATAATGGAGTGAATTATCTCAAATGTATCGAAAAATCGATAAAAGTTTCTGTAAATCAATCGAGATATCGATTTAAAATAATAAAAACCGACTTTAAGCGCAATTAAATATGCAAATGTCGATTAAATTGATTAAATCACCTAAAAATCATTCAAGACATTTGATAAACATTTTGTAGCAAAGTAAAAAGAAAAATCGAAATTAAAATTTTGTAGTAAAAAAAGAAAAAAAACTAGATTAAATCGTGATGACATCGATTAAAAAAAAGAAGAAAAAAAAAATCGATTTTAACAAAAGGTAACCACATAAACATCGAAAAATTACGATTACATTATCAAAAAAAATCACTGAAAACATTTTTACCATCGATAAAAAATTCAATATAAATTCAATAAAAAAAATCGATACTTGATATCGATTGACCTACCTTTATCGCAATTGCTCGACATCCACCCGGGCATGCACGCTTTGTCGCCGTTGGTGTCGCACGTGTAATGCCCGAAGTAGTCGTCTCTCGGCCGGCAGAATTTGGTGCAAGTTGCATTGTAGTAGTGCGGGTCGCACAAAACCCTCACCCGGTAGGTGAACTGCGCCACGGGTCCGTTGTGGGTCATCGTGTGCCAGTCCGAACCCGGGTTGACGATTCCCTTGAAGATAGTTCTTTCTATCACAGCATCCGAATCTGACAAGTGTTGGACAACATCGTTATAGTTGATTTGATTATGGCGATAGTTATTGTTGAGTTTGGTATACTTACATGGTTGAGTGACATTGTTGTGATCCACTGCTTCTAGTATCAAAGTCACTGACCTCTGGAAGTAGAAAAAATAAATTTTGAGTAAAAATTAGTTGTCAAATTGTGGAGGGTTTCCACAATGAGAGATGAGTTTTTACTTGTTTTTAACAGTGGGAAGTGGTTTTTTAATATTTTCCATTAATGGAAAGTTATTTAACAATGAAGAAGTGATTTTCAACAATAGAAAATCATTTTTCAACAATGAAACTTGCTTTCTTCTAATGATAAAGTGATTACCAACAATGAAAAACTCTGTTTCAACAATGAAAAAGTGATTACCAACAATGAAAAACTCTGTTTCAACAATGAAAAACTGTTTTTCAACAATGTAAAACTACTTCTAACAATAAAAACATGCTTTTCAACAATTAAAATTTTCCTTCTAATAATGAAAAACTGTATTCTAACAATATCACGCAAAAAGTCAAACTGTATTTAACAATAAAACACTACCTCCACAATGCAAATCTTTTTCTAACCAATAAAATACTGCTTTACAACAGTGACCATTTAACTTCCAGTAACTAAAACAACTGTAAACACTTTTAAACGATGTAAACGTCATTTTTCAACAATAAAAAAAAAATTATTCCAACAATAAATACTTGTAAATCTCATCAATATTTATCCACGTCAAAAATGTCACTCTAATTTCATTAGTGTTAAAGTTCGTCAACAATACGCCTTTAATTGTCAGACACGAACCAACATTTCAAGAAATGTTTTCATAACAATTCTGTAATACGAAACCAATTAGGTGAAGCCAGTTTAAATCGTGATGTAAAACGGGGTCAACAGATGCTGGGCGTCGGGTCGCCATTGAAATTCTGAACACTTTTTTCATCGCCACTCCGTTATAACGAAGCGCTTCTGACGTTTAAATGAACGAGATTACGTCGTAACGAAGTGCAAACACCCGCAGTGGGTTAAAAATGAGGTCGACATTCGCTCACGAGCAATTTTCGCGCTACCTGATATCATACATTTCCATACAAATAATTCACTTCCGGTGTGGGGAACTTGTGACACCCAAGTGAGAGATAATGGGATGATTAAAATATCGATTTATTTTGTTAGGAATAGAGTAAATTAATTAAGGAATTGAATAATATCGATTAATGTAATTTAAAAAAATCGATTAAATTGTGTAAAAAATGACTTAAATAGTTGTAGAAACTTAAGATATCGATTAAAATTATGAAATATCGATTAAGGTAATAATTTTTTTTTTTAATTTGTTAAATTCGTTTTAACAATCGATTAAACTATGTAAAATCGGACAAAAATCATTGAAACTACTTAAAATATCGATCACAGTTACGATAAATCGATTAAAAACATTTTAAAAATCGATTAAAATATGTAAAAAAATGACAAAAATCGATTAAAAGATGTAAAATATAAATTAGAGTAACTTAAAAATAAATTAAACTAATAAAAAAATCGGTTAAAATATTGAAAACATCGATTAAACCAATAAAAAACATTACAGAAATGCGATGAAAATAATAAAACTCTGACTGAACTGTTTAAAAACATTCTCTCGATACTTATTTTGAAGTATTTCAAAACTATTAACTATATTATATCTAATCTAAAACATTTAAATTTCAGACCCAAAATAATCATCAAAACACTCCCAATCAACCCTCACACACTCTCAAAAAAAAATCTTTTTCATTACCCCACAAGCCAACAACACAAACAGTTGACAAAACCATTAATAACGCGAGCAGTGTTTGGCAACATGACCGTTTCTTCGCGAGATGAACCGATAAAAAAATGAAGCCCAAAACACAAGTGAGGGATAAGGAAAAGTAGTGTTGGCGCCGTTAATGTTTTCCGCTCAACCAACTCCTTGTCTCGGTGATTTACAGTGATTATGGGGGAGTTTCCATCGGCGTCCGACCCCAAACCGCCCGCAACCGAGCTGCGCCACATGGCCGTCAGATGGCGCCTTGGCACCGGCTTGTAAACCCGATAAACCCGCAAACATGTTGGCGATGGCGTCTAATCGCCTCCAACACTTAACTCGGCACTGGTTGACGATAAAAGTCGTATCGCATCTTCCGAGTGGGTGTTGCGGGTGTTGTTACTTCCGTATGTTAACCGGAAGTGAGGTGTTTGTAAGGATATTTGTAAGTTGGAATCGATTCACGTTACTTGAACAGAGTCAATTCTGAAATCAGATTAGCTAATCAACAGGTTTAAGTCACACGTCAAACAAACGTATAACTAAAACACGTCAAAACGACTTAAAGTCCCTAATCCCTATTCTGCTACAACACACGTCACAATGACATTGTAGATTTAAATAGTCTAAAACACGTCCTTGTGACGTGTTAGTGAACAAAATCACCCAAACAGCCATTCACTAGCTGCAAATTCCTCAAATACTTGAGTGAAATGTGGAGACAAACCCGGTTCGCTTAACCCGTGCAAAGCTTTAGAAAAGCTGTAAAAATGATAGACTGGACAGCCGTTGAAGCAAGAAACTGGTTGCAACAGTGGAGACTTAAGCCAATACTTTTGGAGAATTAATGGATTCCTACTGTGTGGGACCTGTTCTGGACTGACAAAGACTAGTCTTAACTGAAACTTACCCAAAGGATCCATCAAGTATTATCTAGTTCACATTTCTCCCTTAAAAAGCCTAAAAACCAGTTTAAAGGTTAAATAGTTATGGCAAACTTGGAAAATTCTTTACATTTTACATTAAATTATAAAATAATGCAGCCAATCAGGGAATTTAAGACTTGTGATGTAACAAAATGGCTGCTGTTTCTTCCCAGTCAAAAATCCAAACTTGTTGTTAGATAGCAATACTAAACCTACCCATAATGCTCTGCAAAGAGGCAACCATCTCAAATAACTAAGATAATCGTACCACTGTTGCTAACATGAGAATTTAGAAAAATAAACTTTTATTAACAAAACATTAATAACTACAATTTTTATATATAAAAAAAAAAACCTTCTATTTAGTAAAATTTAACATAAAAAAAAAATCACCCACTTCCTGTGCCATCTTCCCTTTCAAGTTACCACTTCTCACCGACTTCCGGTTAAGCAAAAGAGACAAATCCCAGCGCATTTAAGCGTCAATCAGCAACTCATCGGCGGTCTTGTGCTTCGCATCAACGAGACACGTGTCCACTCGAAGAACCGCCAGCTGACAACGGCCATCAAGCAAAACGTCTCCTCCCCGCTCTTTACCCACACAAGGGGGCGCTGAACGCGTGCAACATGACCTCTCGCTGCCCAACCTCAATAATTTTCACCACAGCTAACTAATGACCATTAGTTCCTTGTCATGTGGTCAACTCAGCACATGGAAAACATGAATTGCGCAAGAATTTATAAATTTTGTCAATAGAGGGAGTTGGGTGGATTTTCTAAGTTATTTCTTAATTGAAAATAACGTAACGGGGAATTTAACGGTATATACATTTAATATTTAGTATTTCTAATAAACTCTCACTAAGTCCAGACTCCAACTCATATCAAACCAGAAAGACGCACTCTATTAACAATTATTGAAACGAATATCACAGTTTAGCCCTGACAACATATAAATTTTGGTCGGCAACTGTCAAAGCGATGGTCACTGCAGCAGCACGTGGAAACGATATACGACTATACGCAGGACGGTGCACACGGAATGTTTTTCCTTTTTCTGACAGTGGGGTCACGAGTTGAAGCAATGCACGCGTTCTTCAATCACTCAAGAGGATGACAGGTCAAGATGGAGACGCAGACGCAGAGGCAGCAGGAAGAGCTCCTTCAACCCTTTCAAGAGGTTGGGGCTTTTCGAGGGGGTTTTGAGTTAAGGGGATGAGTCAAAGACGTCTTTGACACGTTGTGTCATAACGACATGTGCAGCAATGGCATCAAAACTCCATTTAGGAGTGGATGCGCCCTCTGGTGGGAAAACTGTTTTTAGGTTTGTATGTGAAATTTTTAAAAATAAATTGAGATTTGTGAAAGGGTAAAATTCATTTAAATGTTAGAAATTTTGAGACTGGAGATTCAACATGGCTGACAAATTAAAACTTGGATTTTTAAAAGTTTGAGACTAACATTAAATTTGACTAAAACTTACAAAATAACTGATTTCTCTTCTTTCAAAACTCAAATAAACCTAAAAAAGTCAAAATGGCCACTGCAAAAAACCATTAGAAATAAATTTGTAGTAAATCTAAAATGGCTACCAAAAAACACTTTTAGCAAATTCAAAATGGCTACCCAACAAATCTTAAAAAAAAAAAAAAAACCACATTTTTATGAAATTCAAAACAACTCCCCAAAAAAATCTATTTAAATAAAACCACAATTTTATCAAGTTCAGACTCTAGAGGGCGTTGTTACCTTTATATTCATTTAGCACTAAAAATTATGACAGGAAGCAAGGATTAAAAATGGCATTAATGGACATGGCAAAGCGTGACTGAGAATTAAGGAACCTTGAAATAAAATAAACTAAAAAGCACCAATCCGCCCGATAGGGGGTCCCAGGGTGTGAGAATTGGGTTTATATAAATAGCCATTTATTTATTCTCGACGCCATCTCTTATGAATTAAAAGATGCGTCGCGCTCGGTGGGCTGCGTGTGTTTTTAATGAGACGCATGCGCACTTCCAGGGGATCGCCGTAATGAGCCACTGATAACGTGACCCACACTGTATGGGTGGTAAAGGGTACAAAAAAGGTAAATGTGGTGGCAGTTTATGTCGATTGTGATTGGTTGAAGACTACTTCCGGTCTGGTTTGTAGGGTAGTGGGTGCGAAAACGTTTTTTGTTTCGTGTTTTTAGAGTTGTTTTTCTAGGCAACTAAGATGTTTGAGATTGAAAGTGAATATATGGTTGGATTCGTATTGAAGAGAGGATTTCAAAGATGGGGTCATTTTTGGTTGTGTAAGTTTGGGTTGTTGGGAAATTTGAATTTAAAGTTTGACTGATTGTAACTCAAACTTTTAACTGTTGATGAATTTTTGTATAATAGTTGTGAGTAAAAATATGAGTTAAACAATAGAAAATAATTTTAACAATGTCTCTTAGACTATTTACAACAATGTATCTTAACAATAGGAGAAGCATTGCCATATAAGAGCATTGTTGAAAACAATATTTGTAGTAATTTGTTAACCGTAATTTTAAGAATGAATAAAAATGTAAGTAAACAATGACTAATAGTTAACACTTTTCATTCAACAATACTTTATACTCAACAGCAATAAGAAAAACATTTCTAAAAGAATTGTTGAAGAAAAATATTATTAAAAACATTGTTGAAAACATTGTTAAACATTATTAAAAACATTGTTATACATTTTACATTGATAAAACTCACATTAAATCCCACCACAACCCTTTTAAATCCCACTCACCCCATCTCCCCATCCATAACACTCACATTACATATAAAAGTATCATTTATCTCCCTTAAAAAAACCTCTAAATGCTGATTGGTCTTTGACAGAGCCACAGAGCAGATGCTCTTTCATACTTTGATGAGAAACCATCTGGCACAAAGTCATATCAAAACTCCAAACTTTAAAAAAAAAAAACATAAAAAAAAAAAAAAAAAATGTATCACACAACTTCCACATCTCCGAATACTGCTTTTACCCCCAACATTCACTTCCCGTCACGTGGCGCCCGGATGGAAGACAAATGTTATGCTGCGCAGTAGCCAACAAATCGACCCACTTATGCGCACTCATCAAAAACACGAATAACACGACAGAAATAATAGTAATAAGATTTTAATTACTATTATTAATATCATTTCGTGCATGTATTTTCATTTGCAACGCTCGAATTCCACTTTCCCACACTACACTCTTCTTCCCCTTTCCCCTAGGAGCAATTTCATATCAAAAATTTCAATTTCGTTTTTTTTTTCTCCATTCAAATGAATCAAATTTTCTTCCAGGCTCTGTTTTATTTTATCAAAATTCCCTCAAACAACTTCAATTATTTTTTTTCCTCTTTTCGAAATCCTGGATCAAGTTTTCGTTGAATTTTCATGAATTTTTTTTTTCATTTTTCCCTCACTGCTAACGGCGCTCCAATTAATTTAAATTATTTTCTAACTTTTTTCTATCAAACGTGAGGTCTTGTCTGGTTTTGCTAAAATTTATTCGAAAGCGGGGATTCGACAATGATATAAACCGTAATTTATTTGTCGCTTCTTCTTCGTGGAGTTTTTGTAAGGAATAAGTACAGTGGAACCCGTTTATAACGTAACTGAAGGGACCCAACAATTTATAACGATACAATCGGGTTTAAGTTATAACCGAGTAAATCAATACACAATTTGTATGTCTGGGAACCAATTTTTTGACGTTATAACGGGGTTTACGTTATAAGCGAGTACGTTACTCGCAGGTTCCACTGTAATTTGGAGCCCATTTCTTTATGGGTTTGTTTGAGTTATTATAAGAAAATGGCATAGCAACTTGTTATAGATTTACTTTTCGTGATGTTTTGTATGTTCCTACAAATCTTCCGTAGTTTTTCGACAACAAAAAAATAAGTCTACATTATTACATACATTATTAATACCGTACTACATTATTTTTTGAAGTGATATTAATAGAACTTTTGGTTACATTTTACCTTCTTTTTTCACTTTCGTGAAGTAGTTATTATACAATAGGGAGTAAAAAACATATGAAGCTACAAACATTCAATCGTATGCAGTGTTTATATCTTAATAATTAATGATTATATGCCATATGTTAACTATAGAAATATAGAAGCAATGGAATAAACGTTGTTGTCATTCATTCATCATAACAACTTCCTATTATCAAACAACTATTCCTGCATCTACGCCAATCAATTAGTTTTACTTCAAAATCCCTCCGCTAATGTTCAGTTACGGTAGTTATGAATCTTGGCTACCATGCAGTTATGTAATAGGGGAATGTGCCATTCCTCATTTCCCTCCTGATGAACCTCCATATAATTCACAAGAACAGCAAGTACCACACACCGTATGCTGGCCACGTGGCACGAGACTCATCCCAGTCAGTGAATTACACGCAGCACGTGCACATTTTGCTGACCTGTGCTTGAGGTTGTGGAAATGTGAAGCCGATAAGGAGCAACCTTCGTTAGCTTTGCCAAATCAAAATGGCCACCAGCCCACAGCACACACACCAGCTCGCCTTCTGGGACCCAATGAGTTATGATGGGTGCAGCTGCATGGCTCATCCAGTCTCCCTCAGTTTTCCCAATTAGGCAGTGCTACATCATCACAACCTTCAGTTTGTATCAAAATTGTTCATTTTCTTACCTATCTTAGCCAAGGCTCTGAAAGTAATAGATCATGTCAATAGATGTTCCATCAGTGATGCATTTGTTATTGCAAGTTGTATTTCAGTTAATCAATTTCAATTTAAAACCGTTTATACAAGTGCAAATAATTCTTGGATGTTATTAAAATTTTTTAACCTTTGATTGTAACTTTCTCTTTTGCCCAAAGCACAAATTGAATTACAGCACAAATTGAATTATTTTAACTTAGCCAATATTTGGCATAACACAATATTGTCAAGTTATGCATTTTTCAATAAATCAAGTCACCTTCAACTATTAGTTTGGGTTCAAATATTTCAAGCATTTTAAACTAATTATAATCTAGAATAATTCCTGTTTCTCATGCTCCAAGCTCAACTCATGCATATGTACGATCAAGTGATGTTGTCTATTTGTCTGCAAACATGTTGGTCCACCATTTTTGGTAGTGATGTAATGAGCATGACGGCCACTCAGCTTCCCTTCGCCACCACCAAAACGAGTCCATCAACGAGTTAATTTCGCCAACCAAGAGCAATGATCATTGCATGCCAGCACGAGGCCCTGGTAACCTTCTTGGCCCCCTCCCTGCCATTCCCATGATCAGCAAGGTCAGGCCCATCAGGCCTTCGCTAACGCTATTAATTTGGACCTTGCCCTCCAGCCAATTGTCATGGCAACGGGGCCTCTCACCTTACATGCAGGGTGGGGTGGGGCCTTCCTAAGATTCCAGAAGCCAACAAAGCATTTTTCAAATTTATTTCTAGATTGATTTACCTCTTTCGTCATTTGGCGTTAGTCATGCATGTCTAAGTACGTACTGAAACAAAGTGAAACTGCAAATGGTTTTTTTAATTTTGGTTTTTTTTAATTATAAAATGTCATCAATAATTTTTATGAAACAATACGTTCAATTTATCCAATCTTGCTGTATAAGTTACACCATTTGACTTATTCTTGCATGTCTAAATACATACCAAAACAAAGTGAAACCATGAATGGATTTTTGATTTGATTTTTTTAAGACCATAAAATGTAGTTAAAGTTTCTTATGAAACTAAGCTTTCGATCAATCTGTCATTTCTAGATTGTCATCTGGTAGCGGAATAATTGTAAACGGTAATGCTATAACCAATGGATTTGGTGTGCATGAATTGCACGATGAATGGCTGCAGATGTACATAAGTCCAAACCCCCATTTCCTCCATTCATTATGATTGATTTATACTCGTTAGAAATTGCTCGACAGTCTATTTCCTCCTGAACATAAATGTTATGACAGTATCCTTTCATGATATTAACCCTTAAAATACATGTCAAAACTAAGCCAAGAGACATCCTACATAGTGGCAATGAAATTTATTACACCAATTGTGTAACTCGGTCACTTCTTTCCATTTTCCATTCAGACGTCAGAAAATTATTCTAAACGAAGCATAACTTCTGAGTAGTGGATCACACGACTTAGGGGTTAAAGTTCAAGTTTATGTCTTTTCAATTAGGCTAAAAAGATTTATGCAACATCCGAGTGATAAATCATTCGACTCATGGGTCAGTCAAAAAATGTTAAAAAATATTTCTTTTTTCTGCAAAGCAAAATGTCGCATCACTACACACATCTATATGCTACAATATGTCAACACGAACAATATGTTACAATTGAAAGTTTTAAACTTGTGATTTTGATTAAGTTCGCATGTACATTAGCATTGATGTAAACACAAACTTGTAAATTGGGCTTAAGACTAAAGAGATTTACACAACATCCAAGTAATAAATCATTCAACTCAAAGGTCAGTCAAAGAATGTTAAAATACAGGTTAACTTCTTTTGTTTCAAAATTTACGATTAACTCAAAAACTCTTTGCTTGCCTTCATTTTTCCCTACTTTTACATTCCATTTTTCCTACTCCCCTTTCTGTCAACTACAGAGTGAAATTCAAACAATTTCAACAGAACAATAAAAGAATCCAAAGTCCGGTTTTGCAATTTGTTTAAGCTCTACAAGGTGTCTGGCAATGTGAGGGAACCATTTCCTTCCTCTGTTTGCAAGTCACTGCAAATCACATTTACAAGTTTCCACTCGGTCGCTCTTGGAAACAAACCGGTAAAAGTGTAAGAAAAATTGGACAAAGTGCTTTTACACCAAATGACGAGTGGAATTTGGACATTTTTTCATGTCATTCTTTAAAAGGGATGAGTTGATTGCAACTTGACTTTACAAGAGCAGAGTGAAGTCAAGTGTGGTAAAAGTAAAGTAAGCCACCTACGAAATGGATCTGTTGCTGAGTCATGGTGACAGCTGGCAATTCCCACATCTATAGCCACAGCTCGCAACAGATTCCTTCATCAAATATTCAAATTCTGCGCGAGACAAACGAACATCTCGCATCATTAATTTGCCCTGTTGATTCACACGTACTTTATACAAGCGTCATTTAATGCACATGATCAAATCCCACCAAAAAATGATGAAATCTAATCGCTTATTGCCGACTTGGCACGTGCTTCAACGATACTTGTTTTTGTACAACTTCAAGCGGTAGGTCACATTTGTTGGATTATGCTGTTTATAATGTATTATTGTATAAGCATTGTTTCCACCTGCAACTGCATTTAGTTTTAAGATTTAAGTTTACAATTTTATTATTGTTTATAATAAATCTATCAGTTTTTAAGTTTTTATTTATTCTTTTATACATAATCTAAGCCTTTAGCACCTGCCATTGTTAAAACAATGCCAAAATGTGCAGATTGCTACTATTTTATGAGTCATGTATTTTAGAATATGGTAGTGTTTGTTTTTAACAAGTTCAGACATGTTTCTTTATTCTCCTAGATTATGTCTAGCCTTTAGGTCCAATCTTTACAATTCTGCATCTTTATAGCCGTAGCAGAAACAAGCATTGTTGTATCAACTGCTAAAATCTTCAATAACACTTCATAAAATTACATTAACTTAAAGCTAGCAACACCTATTGACAATTCATAACAAGCAGTTACATCCACATCACTATCAATAACATCAATAAACATTTTATAAATTCTGAGCGGTGAATCACGCGACTCACAGGCAGGTCAACATTTAAATCACGTTTTGTCAAATCATTATTAACACATTGTTTCAACAACATACAACTAACAAACTTCGCAAAGCCAACATCTGCCATCTTTTTATATCTTTTTTATCAGTGGCTTTTCGATGTTAAAACTCATATCTGGCACCAGTATAAATCCCCCGTTGCCATCTGTTGGCTTTTTTCGCCGGTTTATTAGTAGGGGTTATGAATGCAGTGTGGAAAAAAGTGGCTTAATCAGATGAACAGATAAAAATAGGACGATGCCAATGGGCTACAAATCAAATAAGTGGTGAAACCGAAGTCGAAAGTTGCGTGAGCAATCAAACATTAAATTACAAGTTTATTTTGATGACCTGTCATTAAATTGACATGGAGGATGTTTTTCTAGGACGATACACTGTATCTGATTAAAGGGAAAATGATAAGTAGTGAAAAAGCCACTTGGAATTGACACGCTTAAATGCAGTTGACGCTGTGTAAACAAGTGCTTAGAGGTGTAGTAAAAAATGGAGAAAAGCAACTTTTTTTGCTTTTACAAGTGTCCCAATTTACTGGATTTATGACATTGCTGTAATTTAAGCCTAATTTAGCACTTTTTAACTTTTTTTTTTAATTTTAAGCTGTATAAATGACTTTTTTCCCATGTTAATCTATGGGAATTAGGCTTAAACTATTTTTTCCAGTTTTTCTTATTTTTGTATGGCACAAAATTGGCAAAATCACTTAAATTATCACTTTGCATCACCCAACAATAAAAATTCAAGAAAACAAAAAAATGAAAAATTGTCAATGTTAACCTATGGAAATTAGGCTTAAAATTATTTTCCTACTTAATTTTAAATTTCAACACAACAATAACAACAAAATCCACTTAACTTTTCCCATCACTAAAATTCAAAATGGTGGCTATAAACACCAACATAAACCTAACCTCCAAACCTTTCTTTTGGATACCAGAAGACCCCAAATAAACCAAAAAAAATTTAGGGGAAAAAAAAGATGGCGCCCAGTTTTAATTTGTTTTTATTTCATATTTCAGTTCCACCTGCTTGTCATAAAATCAGTCTGCACAAAATTCTTCTCTAATATTAAACTGTAAATAAAAATTAATTAAAGTCAGCTGCAGCGCACGCGCACACGCGTCAATTTCGCATTTCACGGACCCCCATCATGAAAAAAATGACATTTATCGTTTCGAGTTTCTTCAATCAAACTGAAAATAGAAAGTGGGGGTTGAAAAAGTGTATGGAAATGTGCAGTTGGTGTAAGTAGGGAGTTGGGTGTAACATAGAGAGCGATTTAGCAACAGATTAACACTCGTGTTGCCATCATAAGGTTTGAAAAAATGATTTCTCCTTTCCTTATATGGAGTTTGGTTTTGATTTTAATTTTGTGGAGATGAATTCATTTCAAGTTTAATTAAAGTCTGAGTTTTTTTGTTTTTTTTTATGGCGGTTATTTTGAGTGATGTTGTTGAGTGAGTTTCGTAAATATAAAATAAGAGATGTGAAATATCGTTTAAAAATATTTTTTTTTTTTTATATATCGATTTTCAATTTTTGAGATTTGTGAAAAATTATGAATAAATTTTAGGTAATTTCTACTTGTTTAATAGTGATTTATCGATTAAAATCGTTATTTTAGTTGTTAAATAAAAGTGAAAATTTTTCGATTTTAATTGCATTTAAGTTTTGTTTTTGTTGTTTTGCACTGATCAATTAAAATCGATATTTTTAATGAATATATAAGTCATAATTTACTGATATTTGTAAATGTTTATAAAATTTATCCACTTTTAATTACTAAAACAACGATATTTTATGCACTTATCAATTAAACTTCACTAAAAATCGAGTTTTTATCGATTTTATCGGCCAAAGTTACACACAAATAGGTTTTAATCGATTAAATAATCACGTTAAGTTACCGAATAAAAATTTATAAAAATTATTTAAATCGATTTTCAAATCAAATTCCAACCATCAATTTTTTGCAATTCCTTTTTGCAATTCCTAAAACCAGATGGTGAAAACTGTCATTTCCACCATTTCTCACTTGCCCAAAACCCACAAACCCAAACTCCTCAACCTGTTACATCATGTAACTTCCATGACATTTTGCACAATTATTCCACTAGGGACTCAAAGTCAAACCAAACAATTACCATTCCTCATTAAAAATTCCTATCGATTCAACTGAATTATAATTCGCGGTCAAAATTTTCACGGCGCAGCGCCAAATCCGTCACGCGTTAAAATTAAAAAACAAAAACCAAACGCAACCTGTTAAATAAAGATTGCGATTGAAAATTCAAAATTGCGCTCCAATCAACTCTTTCGAGTGAAAAAAGCAGTGGGACAGCGACACGAGGTGCATTTCACGGACCCCTGGGTCTCAAAGGGCTTCCGAGATCCCGGGGTCGGCGGTGGCAGCTGCGACCACAATGCATCGCGAATACCCCCGACGCCCAGTCGTTTTTTCCTCTTTTAAAGAGGGGGATAAAGGGGATTTGGGGGTTATTAATGTTACATAAAGTCACGTGGTAATGGGTAATTTGTTGGGGTGACGTCATGGGGTGGTATCGATGTTGTTGTGGGTTTTTTATCGGTTTATAGGGGTGGATGTAGGGGTGGGGCGAGAGTTGTAAGGTATTATGAGGGTTTAATGTGTTGGGTATTGAAATTTGATGTTAGTGATTGTGGTTGTGGGGAGTTGGGAGGTGGAGAATCGAGTAAAATATCGATTTTTGTGTGAGAAATGTGAGTTGATTTGAGTGATTAAAGATATGAAAATATCGTTTTTCTTTAAAGTGTGTAAAATGTGTATAGTAAAAATCGATTGTGTGAAGAAATATGAGTAAAATATCGATTTTTTTAATATGGAAAAGTGTTTAAAAATGTAAAAATTGATTAAAAACATTTTTTTAATTATTAAAAATTTCGATTTTTGTCAATTTAATCGACTTTTAGTAATTTTTAAATAAACAAAATCGATTTTTACACGATTCTTAACAAAATTATTTAAATTTATTCGATTTTTTTCACTTTTATATTTATAAAAAAAAAAAAAAAACCGTAATTTTATTCACTTTTATCTATAAATAAAAATAGAAAACTCGATTTAAAATTTCAGACTAAAAACTACACTCAAAAATCGATTTTATTTTAATTTTTTTTCTTTTTTCCCACCTATCACTCATCGCTTTATTCCCATTCCCACCATTTAAAAGTCGTAAAAAATTAAGGAATTTGCATAACACTTTGACATGAGGCATTTAATGTGAGATGGGAAAGTGGGCGCATGCGCAGTGTGCGGTGTACATGGCCGCAGCCCACCCGGGTCCACTTCTCATTGGCATGCGTCGTCGGTAGACAAATGCCTCGTGCAATCACCACCAACCACGCAAAAGCGACAAAAACTGCGGAATGCAAACCCTTATTAGTCAAAACGTTGACTTTACATCGTTTCTCGCTTAAAAACCGAACCGAGCCCAATTAGAAAACAAACAACGGCAAAGCACCACCGTGTGACAAAAAGTAGCAACATTCTTACCACTTTCTCATTTGAGATATAAAGAATCGATTCTTGCGATTCAAGTGTGGTTTTGTTCGATTTGTTGAGTGTGGATTTTTGTTATCGTGTGGATTTTTTCGGTTTTATCGATTTTTTGTTAGAATTTGTTCAGTTTTAATGTTTGAGTAAAAAGTTCGATTTTTTAATACAAATAATGAAAAGATTTATCGATATTTTTCTAAAAATTAATTTATTTCGGTAGAAAAAAATTAGATTTTATAAAAATATCGTTAAAATTACACCGATATTTCACTAAAATCGACTTTTACCTCAATTCTCATAAAATCTATTTTTCCTTTTCACTATTTACAAAAAAAATAAAAAAAATCGATATTTCCATTCCCAAACTCAACAAAACAAAACATCTTCTAAATTCAACTCAATTTCCATCAAAAATCCTTATTTTTCACCCAAACATGAAACACCGCCATTTTCCCCTTATAAAACCGGAAGAAATACGAAAAACCCAACCCAAAACCTCAAATTGCAACCCCAGTGTGCAAGTGCAACCTCACACCCCTAGAGGGCGCAATTCCGGAGGCAAACGCCGACTTCTCAATTATTTCCACACTCAACTACCCAAGTACCCCTCCTCACCTTCACCTTGCAGTAACCCCTCGCCAACCAACCCCCAACCCCCTTCTCCATCAATTGTGGCCACTGACTGCTCCTTTGTTTTCCCGCGGCGAAAAAAGACCCACTAAAAAGAACCCATTTTCGCCGACCCCCCGCTAGGGCACACACCAACAGGACACTCGAGGGATCACCCACCGACACCCCGGGGTCCCGCCAGCCACTTTGACACCCGTTACTCTTTCTTTGCCTTTATTAAACGATAAATAGTGGAGGGAAGAGTTTTCTAGTTGACTTGTGAATGGGTGAATGGAATTTTTAGTCATTCAGAAGTGAACTAGGATTGAAAAAGAAGAGGATTTTAGTGGAAGTAGCAAGATTTTAATGATTAAAATCGAATATAAATCGATGTTGGTAGTAGAAATAAATAAAAATGGTGAAAATGTGGATAAATAATTATTGAAAATTGAATAAAATATCGATAAATATCGTTATCATCAATATTTTAATATATTTTTATTTTTATGTATTTTATTGTAGAATTATAAAATTTATTAAATTTTGCTTAAAATATGGATACTTGGACGAATTTACAAATAATTTAATCAAGTTCAATAATTAAAGTCAAAATTTATTCGATTTAACCAATTTTTCCCGATACTTTTATACTTTTTTGGATAAAAAAATCGTAAAATATTGCGATACATCCCTCAACATCGATATTTTCATCACTTCCACAAATCGTCTACTTTTTTCAACATAAAACCACAAAATTAACTCAAATTTCACCGAATTTTCTTAAATTTATAGGTATTTTAAATTTTAATCGATTTCAATTTTTTTTCCCAACCGATTGAAAAATGGTTTAGCGGGGAGTTAAGATGTGGGTTCGCCTCGCCTCGCCTCGCCTCGCCCGACCCGTCCCGTTCCCGTTCGCCTTGGTGGACCCAGTAGCAAGAATGCGGGCAATTTATGGCAGTAATAATGGCTGCCTTGGCCCTCGAATGGCCAGCACTAATTGTGGCCGGCGGCTACGGCAAACGCATGACCGACTCCGAGGGTGAGGGGACGGGGGTGTGGGGTGTACTCAACACTCATTTAACCCACCCACATCCAACCTCGTGCAACAGGTACATAACCTGATTTTGATTTCTTTCTTTTATATTTCGCCGCCATTTTGCGACACCCATTTTTCTATACTTTTACTTTTGGTCTATTTCAAATGTTTTAAAATAGATTTTTATCAAAGTATTGGTTAGAAAGGATTTTAATCTACTAAATATCGATAAACATCACTTAGTTTGAGATAAAAGCAGCAATATCGGTTGAAATAAATGAAACCGACTAAATATCGATAAATTATACACTAAATAAAAAATAATATTAATTTTAAAAAATTTAAAATTATATAAATATCGATAAAATTTACAATTTAAAGTGAAAATATCGATAAAAATTAATAAATTTTAATAAAAAATTTATTAAAATATCAGTCACACCAAAAAATAATAATAAAATATCAACTAAAACCTTTAAAAAAAATCGACAAAACCTCAAAAACCAAACAAAACCATAACAACAACAACAAAAAAAACCAGCGCCACCTAGTAGTGAAAAACGCAGTGAAAAATGTCAGTTTGATCGGCGACGATTGAAAAGGGCGTGGCGCAGTTGACACCACCCCGAGTGAGTGACCCGAGACCGGATTTCGCGGCTCGACACCTTAACAGGTGGGCTTCTTCGTCTTTTACATCACAACACTCAATTTTACTCGTCAAAAATCTAAAATAGCCGCACCACATCATTTTTTCCCACACGAAAAAAAGTAGGCAAATTGAGCGTTGAAAATTGGGCGAGTTGTGAGAGATGAATGACATGGAACAAACTTCTTCTTTTTTTTTTTTTTTTCTTTCTTTCTTCTTTTTCGAGAGACCGTAATTCAATTTTCAACATTCCACTTTTTCGGTTTAATTACGCCAAAGATGAACTTGTTCTCATCGTAAAAATTATAACTGACTTTGCCAATTGCCTCGTAAAGTTGTTGCACTCGACTATCCCCCTTCTACTGTATGGAAAGAAAAAGGTTTTTGTAATTTTTTTTTTTTTTGCCACCCACAATACAACGCTGTAATAAATAGTTTGTTTTGTAATGAGTTTTTGCAGTGTTGGTGAGAAATGAGATATCGATGCTGAGAGTTGGAATGAGTGAAATATCGATATGAATTGTTTGGAAAGAGATTTAGAAATCAAGAAAATATCAAAAAGTCGATTTTTAAAAATTTTTTAGTGGGGAAAAATCGATAAATGTTTTTGTTTTAGTAGAAAAAATCTATAAAGTTTTGTGGTTTAGTGTAAAACATGGATTAAATTAAATTTTTTAATGTCGAAAATTGATTTATAAATTAAAATATCGAACAAAATCGATCATATTGTGATATCGATTAAAATATATTTTAAATTTATATGAAAATCGATAAAGCAGAGTAACATACGATAAAAATCGATACAATTGTATAAAACTACAAACATAAAAATCGATATAAACATCAAATGTAAGAAAAATCGATAAAAATTTTCGAAAAAATCAACGAAAATCAGTAAAAATCGAATCCAATACAACGCTATCTGATGTCGATTTTACAATAAGTTTAAAAATATTTCTACTCAAAAAAAAAAAAAAAAAAAAAATTTCAGTGAAGAATTTAGTTTCATTTTCCCACAACCTGGAATCGACTCGTTTAGCGTAATTTGCGTAAAGTTTCGAAAAAGCAGCAATCCGGAAAATTGCGTACGCGGTAAGCAAAAGTGAAGTTGAAATGCGAGTTTTTAGGTCAGAGGTTTCGGACTTTTAATGCGTGTTGTTGTTTAATTGTGGTATGTATGTACACACGGTTCACATATACTACATCTGAATTAGAAGAAGCATTGAATAAGAATTTAAAAAATTCTAAAAATTAGATTTAGCAAAATTAAATTTTCGATTGCAATTTAATAAAATCGATTTAAATATTAACGAAATAAGTCAAAACATCTAAAAATATCGATTAGAACACCGAAAAAGTGATTAAAATTTTTAAAATAACTGAAGTTCGATGAAATTGTTCTAAGTATCCAAAATATTGACTATAAAAATTAAATTAATTGATTTAAAAAAAATAAAAATTAGTAAAATTTTAAAATATAGATTAAAACACTCAAAATCAATTTTACATCGCTTAATAATCGATTAAAATAAAAAAATAATCACTAAAAATCGATAAAACTACTTATTATACAAAATATCGACTAAAAAAACTCCCAAAAAACAAAATAAAAAATCAAAATTAATCACAAAAAATTTAAAATATCGATTCAAAACCTGAAAGATCGATACAAAACATCCAATGGCAAATTCCCATACATTCCATTTATGCACCTTAACAAACATTTACAAATGCAAATAATTCCCACCAGACACCGCCAACACTTCCCAACCACCTGTCCACGACCAAACATCGCCCCATACCCCCATACCCCTACTTGTACTTTTTAAAAAAATTACAAAGTGTAAAAGCGGCGCTATTTGCTCTCCCCCCCGTACTCCCCCTGGTGTCGGCGCAGGTAAACTGCGGGAAATTCGAGAAATTTGTCTAAATTCCAAGCGAGGGGTCCGCGACGCAAGAAAAGAGGGGTCCGCGAGTGAAATAGGACACGACGCGAGCAAAGGAACAGGTGACACACAAAAGAAGAAAAGACGCCACCTACTGCTTGTCCCACGACCTTTGCCCGCTGCACCGAACAAGTGGATTTATTAACCTCGTCTTATTTGTTGCCTTTAAGCCTTCTTTTCTTTTATCAACAGTGTCGTAAAATGACACCTAACACTCCCTTAAAGAGCTTTATCAGTATTTAAAAAGATAATAATTCGACTATTGGAATTTTGCACTTTGCTCATCGCGTTTGGTAGCCGTTTGGAGCGAGAAAAAATGGCACTTCCGGTTTGGCTGTGACCTTGGAATTTTTCAGAGATCTTAGTGTGGGTCTTGTAGTTGGTGTCTATAAAGTTTAGAAAATATTGGTCAACCAAAAGTTGGTTTTTAAGACCCTCGAAATTTGGTGATTTAACCATGATTGGAAATTTTGCACTTTGCTTATCGCGTTTGACAGCCATTTGGAGCGATAAAAAGTGACACTTCCGGTTTGGCTACGACCTTGAAATTATTTGAACTTTTACTATGGATCTTGTAGTTGATGTCTGTAAAGTTTCGAGGATCTTCGTAAACGGGAAGTTAATTTTTAACCTGCTCAAAAACGGGTGGTTTTATAGGATAAAGTGAAAGTTTATGGTGGTTTTAAAGGATTAAAGAAGCACTTAAGGGAAAGTTTCTTTTATATTTTATAGAAAAAAATATTTCTGAAGTAGTTGATTCAGATGAAACCGGAAGTGTCACATAAATATTTTATAGCAGAAAATTTAAAATTATAAGTCTAAAAGTAATTAAAGCAGTAGACCGCCAGGTGTTGTGTCTTCCCTACATTCCCTGCTGGCCTAAATTTCAGCCCTTCTTCCAGACATTAAAAAAAAATTGCAATTCAAATGACTCAAATGAATTTTTTGGCGAAGAAAAATAAAAACTTCTCAATTTTACCCCTCCCCCAAAAAAATTTACCCCAAATTTCAATTATTAAACTTAACCCCTACTTTTCAATTTTTACTTCCCATAAATTTCTCTAAATTCAAATTCCATAATTTTATTTCTTAATTTTAACTTTTAACCCCCATAAATTTTAGTTTTTATTATTTAACCCCACTCAGCATTTTACCCCAACTCTCACCTCACCACATACTAAAATTTTAATTTTAATTTCAATTTTTAATTTAAACATTTTTTTTTTGACAGTAGGTTAAATATTTACATAGCATACATAGGGTCATGCATTTACCCCCACTTTTATATTTATCCCTACCCCACAAAACCAAACAATTTTTTCTTAATTTAAATAGTCAAATACCAAAATTTAGCAGATACCAAAATTTGAAAAATCCCAACTTCATCTTTTTACCCCACCTATTACCCCCACCCTTTTAAAAAAAATCAGTTAGTTGCATTAAAAACTGATCGCAGGTAAATGAGGGGTGAGATGGTTCCAGGTTCCTGCAGGTGGTGGCGTTGACCTTGAACAAGATCCACATCAAGGCGCTCGCAATCAAGGTCAAAGCGGCGACTCCCGTGGCGGTGAGTAGCCGCAAGAAAAGCTGCGAAGCGACACCTCGTAGCGCAGCATCAACATAAACAAGTCCCACAATCCCACGCGACGCCCGACTTTTAACACTTTGACACTTTTTAAAAAGGCTTTTTAGCATTAGATGGCGCTAAATCAGGGAGAAACGAAAAAATGCATTTTCAGATCCAGACAGACTGGTAGCCGTTCAAGGACCCCCTCCTTTCACCTCTAACTGTTGGCCGCGGGATCGAATTGCGAGATAACATCAAAAATAAGATCACGTGACTGGTGTTAGTGGGTGCAGTGCATTTCACTTGTTTTTTTTAATTCCTGGTCTGGTGGATTGTGTTAAGTGAAGGGATTTATATTCAATTTTTGGGGTTTTTTTGTTTTTAGTTTTTTGGGAGTTTGAACTAAATTTCATTGTTTAATCCTTTAAGGTTGATGGTTTGGTCGAGTTAATCTATTTTTAATGATTTTTTTGGTCGATTTAAACAATTTTTATCGATTTTTTTGTATTCTATTAGTCGAAGTTTCAATCAGTTTAATCGATATTTTAGTCATTGCAATCGATATTTTGACTGTTTGTTGATTTTATCAATGTATTAGTCGATATTTCATGTCTTTTAACAAATTTTCCTCAGTTTAACCGATTTTGTAGTTAGTTTGGTTAAAATAATCGATATTTCTTGATATTTTATCCGCTTACATTAATTACACTTGACATTCTAAATTCTAAGTAACCGAATTTAACAGTAATTACCAAATTTCGTTATTTTTTTACCTCATTTTATCGATATTTTGATAATATTTCGCATCGATATCGACAAGATTAGTCGATACCACACAAAAAATTTCCCCAAAACTCGATTTCATCATTCAAAACGATTCAAAACCACAACTTAATAGATTTCACCACCACCAAACAACTTTCACCGATACTTTACCCTAAAAATCGATATCCGATCCAAATCCCCACCCAACCCAACAACAACAACCTCACGCAGCGGAGAGACACCGGCAGGGGGCGCAACCCTCGGTCACAACTCGAGGTCACGTGGTGCCAAGGAGAGCAACGGACCCCGCCCTGGGATATGGGGACCGCGAGAACCGCGAGTAGAAGAGAGAAAAATCGAATAAAAATGTTGTCTTTTTGTTTCGCGCGATTCGAAAAAGCAGCGCCCAGGTGTGCGGAGGTGACGCCCGACACACACTTCCGGTCGGCGGAGCGTGGGAACGGCAGCCATTAGCATGTCGGCGATCGGTTCGCGAGGCAACCTCAGCAGCCCGAGAAACGGTGAACGTGAGGGCACGCGAGTCGGATTAAAGCTGGGCTGCCAGCCTCGACCCCGCACCCGACACCCCGCACCTCGGCCCCCGATTTCGCTCTGCCGAGGTCGCCACACCTTTTTATATTATTGTTTTTTTACCTAGTTTTCCGCTTTTCCGCTTGGTTTTTGTGGTTTTTTATCGGGTTGTTGATATATTGTTATCGGTGTGAAATTTTTTTTAAAGTTTTGGGTTAAGTTAGGGTTATTTAGTTAAGTGTTTTTTTTTCGCAGGTTTTTGTTTCGGCAGCCATTTTGATTTTTGTTTTTTTAATTTTTTTTTGTGTTTGAAAGTAGTAAATCAGCCATTTTGTTTTTTCTTTGGTTTTCTTTATTTTTACGAAAACCATTTTTTTGTCTTTTTTCATTTATTTTAAGTTTTCTCACATTTAAAAGTTAGATTTTGTCTTTATTGCAACAGCCATTTTTTTTATTTCTGCAACCTCCATTTTGTATTTTTCTTTTTACACTTAAAATGTGAATCTTGTTGTTTTTTTTGTAAATAGGTCTAATTTCCTGTTGGCATTTCCCTTAATTAAGCTTATTTCACATTTTTATATTCTAATACTTTTTTTTTTTTTACTAAATTCTAACTGATTCATCCTTCATTTTCTTTTTCGTTTACTTAAAATAAACATCAAAAATGCATTTAAACCAAGGCCTAATTACCCTGTATATTTAAAAATTTTTATTAAAAAATTTAAAATTCCCACAAAACATGTCAGCCATTTTTACGAATCAAATTTCACCACCAAAAAACCAAAAACCAAAATCCGCCATTTTGGTTTTCATTTTCACATCAAAAAAAATTTAAATTTCAAATCAAAAATCACCAAAATAAAATTAAAATTTCAAAAAACCACCATTGTTTTTCTTTTATGATTTTTACCCACATCATGACGTCACATCCGCCATTTTTTCCATTCAAAAACTCAAACTCTCACATCAGCACATTAAAAGCTCAATTAAATTGAAATATGCAAATATCAACTATTTTTTATCTCAAATGAGTCGGTAGGGGGCGCTGGAGTGACGGGTCAGTGACACGTGAGAAAGGAATAATTCCTCGGATCGCGAATAACAATTTGTTGATAGAAAAACCCATGTGAAACTTGCAAAACATGACATTCATTCAGCGACACCTGTCGAGAACGAGGAAAAACCAAATTCAACGATAAACAACAAAAGTTTCTTTTTTTTATTTCAACCTTTTATTCACCGATATTTATTATTATTTTTTCTGTATTTCAAGATGCGCACCTGGTCTGACATGAGGAAATTAAATTCAAAAATGGCGGATTTTTTAATTTTTTAAAAAATTTTTTGATTTTTTTTTTTGTTGTTTAAAACTTGAAAATTCCAAATTTATGAGGTTTATTTCCCCGATTTTGGGTCAAAAGTTTACAAACTTTGTTTATTATTTATTTAATTATGCTAAGATCATGAAAATACTCTAAAATTATTTTTTTTTTATTTTTTAAGTTTAAATTTTTTAGGATTTTTTATAGTTTTTAAATCACTGTTTTATTTTTATTATGCTAAATCTATTTTTTTTTATACTGGGAGGTGGATGAAGTGTAAAATAGGTTTAATTAATGGAAATAATAAATAATCTCACCTAAAAAAACGAAAATCAATAAATCATTATTTTTTTTATTTTTTATTTTTTTACGCCTAATTGATGCAATTCCCAGCAAAAGAAGTTAAGCCTAATTAACACAAAAATAATTAACCCTAATTTTTAATGTGAAATTTAGAGTAAAAATGAAAATAAATAGGCCTAATTACTCCCAGTACCCCCATTTTTTGAAATTTTTGTAATTTATTTAAGCCTAATTAATGCAATTTAATTCTAATAAAACACATTTAATATTTAATTCCACTCTTTTCCAAAAAAATTAGGGTATACAAAATTGAGTGCAAACATGAATTAGGTACATTTTAACCCCTACCCCTACCTTTTCAAAAAAAAAAAAAAAAATTCAAAATTTTAAATTTTAGGTCTCAACATCTCAAAGGGCAGTTTGACTCACAGCAGGTTGCAACTGGTCTTCAACTACCCCAACTACCCCCTCACCCTCCCTTACAACCCACCTTCAAATCTAGATCCCCCAGATTGACGAGTTTGAGACACCAAACATCAAAAATGATGGGAAACTCCCAAAACTCGTCGCTAGGAGCTGCCCCTCATTTTTCAAACCCAGATTTCTCAGACTTCGAACGCCACAAAGTGAAAAGTGGATACTGATTCTGATTCGTCTCGAAGAGGGGTATTTCAAGGTGGGGTCACTTTTGACTACCCGGGTTCGGGTTATTGAGAAATATCAGTTTAAATAATGCTTTCCTGCAGTGCAGTTATGAAGTGCAGAACCCCTAATTTAACTGGAGGGCCGAAATAACCTCAACTGGCAGTGCAAAATGACCAAACGCCCTCTAGCAGTGCAAGTTGCAACTGAAAATCACTTTTACTAAATTTTTTTGCATTTCTACAACATTAAAACAATATTATACAATGAATATTTCGAAATAGAAACTTTAAACTGACTTTTCTCGTATAAAAACCAAGAAAATTAAAATTGACCACACATTTAAATTCCTCTCATCCCTGGAAATTCAGACAACCACCCACTTAACACCACCCACCAAAAACCACCCAGAAAAACCTCTATAAACCAAAACACTGAAAAAGAACTCCAACACTCAAACCCAATTACCCCAAAACTCACACACCAAACCCCAAAAGTAACCCCACATTCAGAATTCCCACAACCTCAGAAACCCAAATCACCCCAAATATTTCCCGTAACCCCCACCCAAACCCCAAAAACAAAATAAAAACCTACCGTCCAGCGGAAAGTAAACGGCACGACGAGTCTTGCCGAGTGGCGATCAGGGTCGGCCAAAGTGAAGGAATTACTGCCCAGAACTGCGCTCGACGTATTCCCAAAAGTACAAGGTCCTTTGGTGGTCACTTCCTCTTGGTACTCCTTAAGACACACGCGGAAAAAGGTACTACACTCGCGGACACACGAGCCGTCCGTCTGCCGGCCGCCGCCGCAACAGTTGCCGTCGGCCAGCTGGCCGCGCGAGTTCTGCATGCCGAGGATCTGCACCTCGAAGGCGCCCGACGCCTGCGCCGCGCGCGCCACCGTCAACACGCCGAGCGCGACGAGCACCGCGGCCGCCGCCCGAGCCATCGTCGCCGGGCCCCGCATAACGTGGGCTCAAAAAGCCGCACTCGGGAGTACGGGCATCCCATACACAAGTGCGGCGATCGGCGAGAGAGTGATGCGGCCGATGAGCGATCCTGGTCGGCCGAGGGGATGCGGGGTCCGTACTAGGGAACGTCGCGCGTTGGAATGCGGTGAGCGGCGAGCGGGGGTCGGTGAGTGGCGGTGGTGGGGTGGCGGTGGTGGGCGCATGCGCGGTGGTGGTGATGTGGGGAGTGGTGGTTTGGAGGTTTGTGATTGGCTGAGGCAGGGTTATTTTAATTACATACAACTGCCGACCTTCGGATAAATCGAGGGCGTTACTCTGGCTACTGCGCACGCTGTTTGTGGTGTAGTGGACGGTGGAAGGTGGAGTGGACGGAGGGGTCAGGGGTCAGTGGTCACTTTTTTTTTTTTAAAAGGGGATAAATGGGTTGAATTTTGGGATGGTGTTTTGAAGGGTTTGGAAAATATCGATTTTTATTGTGTCAAAATCGATTGATGAAAAATATCGATTTTTGGTAATTTTTGAAAATTCTAAATCGATTTCTGAAGTTTTTTAAGTTTTGTTAATCGATTTTTAAAAGTTTATTTGTATTTTTATTTCGATATCAAAATTGATTACATATCGAATCGAATTTTTCACGTTTTTATTGTGAGTAAAATCATTGATCGACAATACATTCCAATAAAATCGAGATTTTTTTTTCAAAAATTAATTAATATTTTTAACATCTTGTATTGAATTTGAAACATCGATTCAAATATCGATATTTTGATACTCAAAATAATCCTTGAAATATCGGAAATACATCATATCGATATGAAAGTTCTTCAAAGTCGATTTTTATTTACTTTTTATTCTCATTATCATCTCTGACGGAAATATCGACTAATAATTACATTTTATACAAAAACTAAATATTGAAAAAAACAAAATATCGAAATGACGTCTAAAAAATCGATTTACTTAAATTTATCAATTTTTTTTCCCCCTTCCCATTTTTTTTTTAATTTTTACACTTTTCCCATTAAACTTCCCTAATTAAAATTTTCTAAAATGGCGACCGATCTGTTTTGACCCGACACCCAGAATCAGTGTTAACAGAGGTGTGGGTGACAGCTGCGCCTCTCCTCTCTCGCTCTCTCTCACTTTTACCCTCATCTTTGCGCCCCCTGGAGGATGCCGCAATCTGCACAATCCCCAAAGTGCCCTCTGTCAGTCCACAACGACCCCCGATAGTTGGTTTTCCTGCAAACCACCCCAACATTGCAGCAAAAACCCCCTCGTGGGTCGACACTCGACACTTGCCGCAAAGCGTCGTCGTAAAATCAGCGCCCCAAGTGGCAGATTTAGCAACTAAAACCCATGAATTAATTATATTCAATATCTGCATTAAAATCAGTAATTTTTTTATATTTAAAAATATATTATTATTAAAATTAAAAATTGATATAAATAAAACATCGAATAAATCCTTATATCGATTTTTAATTTATTTTTTGCGGTTTATTTGATTTTAACGCCATTTATATCGTAATTTCACTAAAAAGAAAAATATCTTAAAATCGATATTTTAATATATTTTATACTGTGTATCGAATTCAATATCGATTATTTTCCGAATAATTTAGTGTTTTTTGAAAAATATTTAAAAATAAAGAAATCTATTTTTATCAATTTTTTGATATTAAAATACAGGGTAAAAATTTGAAATTGCGCATGCGCAGCGCCGATGTAACAGTTGGCACTTAATAAACCTCGAGAGATCGCTTGTCAAGAGTTATGACGTCATCTTATCCAAGCTGTCAGGATTAACCCCTACACTCAAGTCAGGTGACCCCCACTGACCCCTTCTAGGATTTTTTTCTACTTCCTCTGTGTCAATCTGAAAAACTAGGTTTTTCAAATCAACCATTTAATGTAAAAAAAAATATATATATATTTAAACTGTATAAGCGCATTTTATTTTATTTTGAAATTAAAAAATGTATTTTAATTGATATTAATTAGTATTTATATTAAAAATTTGTAAATTTTGAGCTGTAAATTACAACAAAAAAAAATCAAAAATATCGAATTAGGTATTTCAGTGTGATAAATTATCGATATTTTTATTTCTTTATAATAATATAATAACAATTAAGTAAAAAAAATAAATTGTTTTAAAAATTATTTAAAAATCGATATTGATCAACATTCAACTTTTTAATAGATGGTTTAAAACAAAAATCGAAATGCAACAAAATAAACACAAAAAATCGATTAAAAACATTAAAAACTCGTTTAAAAATCGATATTAGTCATAATTATCCGTTTTGATCAAAATTTTAAAACGAAAACCGAAAATTATAAAAGGAAATATAAAAAATCAATTAAAAAAAAAAAAAAAAAAACCATTCATTTAAAAATCGATTAAAAACTCAATTCAAAAAAAAAAAATTGAAATTTGCCACAATTCGATATTTTACATTTTAAATTAAAAAATCAAAGAATCGATTTTTACACGATAATTTTGTTTTTAACTTCAGTCTCCGTTATATTTGGCCATAAACAGAAGAGTAAAGTCGATTTTGTGTGTAGTGTTGTGTTCCTGAGTCACCCGGTCTTGTTATTTTAAGTCCATTGTGTCCTCGATCTGATGGACGTCCGTGGAACTCGTTTGGCCGCGAGCGATGGCCACCTGCGAGCTCGGCGTCCTACTCACACTTTGCCGACACGTCCCTTAATTTAAGGGATCAAGTTTTTTATTTTCTTTTCTTTTTTTTTAGCCGGGATTTTATTGCCCCCAAACGACGATTAGAGAAAGCTGGGTCGGTGAATGTCGACCCGGTGTTGCCAAGTGCCATCTGTTGATTCCGTGTTTTTTAAAAGAAAAAATATCGATTTTTATCGATATTTTTGTTCTTAGTTCTTGATTTGTGTAGTTGGTAATTTAATCAAAATTGATTTCTAGTTTTGAGGTGGAGAAAGCTTACAAAATACCGGTATCGATTTTTTTTTTATTTTTTTAAATAATCAGTAGTTAAATGTATCAATTTTTTATTTATCGATTATAATCAGTAAAAAATAAAAAAATTTTGATGAAATAATCAAAAGTTGAGAAAATCTATTTTTACCTATTAAAAAATATCGATTTTTAATTAAATATACTAACAAAATGTAAAATAAATCAAATTTTTTATTACTTTACATCGAAAAATCGATTTATTTACAAAATTTTACGCAAAAAGTCAATTATATATTTTTTTATATTTATACAAATAAAATTCGATTTAAAAAAATAAATAAATGAAAAAATAAATAAATAAATCGATTTTCAAACTAAACACAATAAAAATCTATTAAAAAAAACAAAAAAAAAAAAACCACAAAAAAAAAATCGATATTTATAAAACATCGAATAATTTTATTCGATATTTCATTAATTAAAACCAAAAAATCTAAACCTTCCCAATCTTTTCAACATCGATTAAAAATCGATTAAAAAATCGACTAATCCATCATCGCATTTCCCAACCGGACCCTCGAAAACCACTATATCAAATAACAATCGGTCGCAATCACGAGTTGACGACTTTCTCTCTCCATTACCACTCGACCGCAGCGCCATCTATGCAAACAATAAAACCCCATAATGCAAATACTCTCTCGAGCCCACTGTCACGTCCCGGCCACTCATTAACCTTTAACGGCCGCTCGCAGTTGCAAAGTCGTCGTGCACAACACGTGCAACGTTAATGGAACCTGTGGCAGAGCGCATGCGCACACGCGACTCCTATTTAAGTATCGAGAATTAAAGGGATTTAGTGGAAACAAGCGACAAATTGATGCATTTCGTTAATACCAGCAATTTTAAGCTTAAATTGTAATTAACAAATCGACGTCATTTGTTTTAATTTAAAAAACGAAATAGACGAAATGACGAAATGTATTAAAATTTTCGAACAGTTAAAACGCATTTAATTTCAAAAACGAAATGTCCATTTTATTTTAATTTTTTATTTTTTTATAATTTATTAACGAGCCAATCCCAGATACACTCAGTGTTGCCAAGTCTCAACGAGGCGCCGGCACTAGATGTGGTGAAATTTTGCACTAAAATTCACTTTAAAAAAATT